>JAEMWC010000623.1:317500-410000 GCA_016490735.1 Pachyseris speciosa | reverse complement strand
GAGTAAATTGTGTATATGTCTGGATAACTGTTTTCCTCATGTTTGATGTTTTTAGTTCAAGGTCAGTTTGCTTAATGGACTATGTGGCTTGGCTCCACTCTTCAGTGTCAATTCAATCTGACTTGTCATTGTGTCTCTTTATGAACTGCAATTTTCATGCCCCACTGGGCATTCTACAATTGTCTAAACTGAGTGATAATTTCTTTCTTGATGAGATCTCTGTGATGAGGTCTACACTGCTGTGTTGCTTTGTTTTGCTCCTACAGCTGTATGCTTTAGTGTAGAGCTAAATGTTTCCTTCCTTTAACAACAGCGCAATTTCAAAACAAAAACAGATGCCAACATTGGATCAAGGGAGAAAAATAGGCCTTTAAATTGGAAAGCTAATTTCAAAAGATGTCCACACAGTTCCATACATAATTAAATACAATCATTGTATTACTGTTGTGCTAACCCTGCTCCCGAAACAGAGTTTGGGTCTTACATTATTTTGTAAGTGTATATGTAATTAGTGGATGGGACTTTGTGGAGTCTTGTCATCTAATTTAGAGACACTTGGAAAGCAAAATTTATAATTGAGTTTAAGTACAAGTACATTAATTTATGATCACACCAAAAGCTCACTTTGCCACCAACTACAGGTAAATCAATGGATCTAATCAAGTGTAAGCCAGTTGAGCACCTAGTTTGCCGCAATCTTAGCTACGATTCCTTACCTGCACATGCAGTAAGCTTAACCCTTGCTTGTATTAAGAACAAACACGGTAATGAATTAGCAAGATAGCATAATTTTATACAGCTGCACGTACTACTGTAGTTATGCAATGCTTTCGAGTGGTACATATATACCGTGGAAATACCACTAGTCACTTGTATTTTCTTCGTATAGCAAGCTATTTGAGATACATACACCCAGCCAGTACTATATATTGGAAATATTACAGTCTAAAATGGCCAATATGCTTACCTTTGAAATCTACAGCAGACCAAGGGAACCATCACTGAACATGGAGACCAAAAACTTGAACCAACAGCACTCGATTACCGTGGAAGAAGCTTGCCAACCGGTCGCATATACGTTGTAAAACTATTAAATTCCATTATTCTAAGATCTTGAGGTAAAAAGCCATTCGAAGTGGGAGAAATTCCTCCCGAACTGTCTTCCACGAGTCGAAGTTTGAGTTGAAACGGGCGCCAAAACTACGAATTGCCTACTGGGAATGAGCTCGTTTGCGCATGCCCAAGTCTAACCCAACTCCCTCGAGCTCCCTCTCGGTCAGAAGATAATAAAGAACAATAGTACGCAATTTTTCAAATCATCTACATACCTCCAGTGAAGGGCTAAGCCCAAAAAGTATGGTTTGTCTTTCAAACGACTCTTTGGCACTTTACTACCTTTTATTTTTAAACACTTTGCCTCTCGGCCAAACGGCCAATGCTTATGGCGCCCGAAAGGGAAATGAGCCCAGCCGCTCGGGAAGCACAAACTTGGCGAGGAAATAGTTTTGAGGCCGTCCTTCTTTGCCGCGCGCACTGCTTGCCATTTAAAAACAAACGCTGTTGAAATCCAAGACGAAAGCCGAGTTATAATAACTCCAACAGTAGTATCTCAGTTAACTTAACTCCGCATCATGGGGGCTATGTCCTGCTTGTGTCAATTTACAGAGATTTTAAAATGCTATACTTGTACCGATTTACAAAGATTTTAGAGGATAAAATAACCATAGAAAATCTTTGTAAATGTCAAATTTACAAACATTCCTCAGAGATTTTGTTAAGTCTGCAAATTTTTCAGTTTTCCTTCTTATTTCAGCAGTTAAATTTCATAATCATTTCATAAACATTCTAAAAAGGAATACCACAAAAAGTGTATAAAATATCTATAAAAATGATTTTACAGATATTTTGTATGCCATATGTAAAAGTAGGTCAGATTTGAACTCTCATAAAAACTCTGTAAATTTAAGATTCACAGACATTTCATTAACTCTGTAAATGGTCCAGATTTTCCAGTGATACACTCCTCAGTCCTAAACAACTTTTTATCTCTATTTCGAAAGCATTGTAAAGAGGAATGAGGATTCGTGACTCCATTCCTGACAAAAATCCATATTTGGCTGAGTTTGGGACTGTAACAGCAGCTGGTTGAAATCATTTTCTTACTTGCTACACTGACGGGTGAAGAAAAGCATGCTTTGCCCAGCACACACAATTTAAATTTCAGTTCTTAAAATTTATCTCTCTATTTCTCAACCACTGTACAAAGGAATGGGGATTCTGAGGAAAGCATTCATCTTCACTACACTCCTGACAAAGATCCATTTTCGACCTGCGTTCGCGGCTGTAACAGCAGCTGGTTGCTTTATCTTTCTAGGCGACGTAGAACGGTGGTTGAAATCGTTTTGCTACTTGCTACAGTGACGAGTGACTAAAAGTATACTCCATCGACAAGGTCACCCAACGAGCCAAATCAAGCAAAAGCTGTAGAAAGATATTTTTAAGTACCTTATGGTGTTTGAAGTCTGTTTAAAGTGATGTCTTCATAAGCTAGAAGAAGTTCATCTGTTTGGATTCCCTAGCTGAAATTTTAACTGCCCGAAAATATTAGGGAGCAAAATCTCCCTTTGAGAAAATGAAAGCTGGAATGAACTTTCCGCGAACTTTCTAGGGAACTATTTTCTTTCTGAAAATGCTAGCTGACGTTTTTGACTGCCAAAAACGACCTTTCCGAAAACCTCAGGGGCTACGATTTCTCAATTGCGAACCTGTTACGCCACGTTTTAGTTACGAAAATCCGAGTGCACTCTTTAATCGACACCGAAAGCCCAAGGCTAATTACCCTCCACCGAACAGATGTATATCGAAACTTGTCGTTGGATGCCCCTGCATCGAGCACATACTGTTTTTAAACTGATCTAGTCCTTGTTATACCCCACAGACTGCATCAAATCTTTTTGTGTTTTTGCAAGAATATTTCAAATTCGTTTCCAGAGATTGTCCAAGCAGCTACTTCACAGCTACTTTCTTTAGGGAAGGTGTACATTACCTTTTAGCAGATGGATCATCGTGTGGATCATGTTGAATAACTGAAGTTGTGCATGAAAGGAACTGGAAGGCATGTCCAGATCACGTGGCTATAAGGAATTGTCACGTTTTCGCTGTCTCACACGTCCATAATTATTAATATGTACATCCGTGGCATGAAGAACACCATTCCAGTTGGATTTGGTAACAGCCCCCATCAGAGTAAAAGTTAAGGAAACTTTGGGTTATGTTATAAACAAGGAAGATTTGACAAGCGCCTTTGAACAAAGATCTAGCGTATTAAAGGCAACTTGTAATTCAGTTAATCTACGGTTCAACAGAATTTCGAGCACTTCCCTCCTTTCATAGGCAAGAACCCTGGCTACCTTAACCGTGCTTGAAATGTGAAACCGGCGAAATAACACAATCAGCGTATGTTGTGGAAAGTAACCTGGTACACAAATGGACGAATACAACGGCACTTCTGGTTTTCCGGAACGTTAAGACAACCTGATGGTCTAAAAGTATACTAATTCCAGAATTATTCCCAAAAAGAAAAAAAACGAACAGTTCCACTCAGGGCCGCTAATTACTATACAATGAAGAACAATCCGACACATGTAGATCTGGTGGACCACAGCAGCCCAGTATTCTAGATTTGCTCTCCGAAATCTCAGATATTTTCTGTCAAAGTATAAAAAATGAGACATTTGTACCCAGAATGTTATGACTTTCATCAATAATATTTCGTGTTGTTTGCGCAAAACGCTCCAGCGAGAGCTGTCTTAATTAACATTTGTGGGTGACAACTGATTAGAGTTGAAATGGCTAATTTCCGCCTCCTTGCCAGTTTTGTCAAATTTAGAATACCATAAAATGTTCAACGGCTAAATGGTAGTTATATGAAAAGCGAACACCCGTGGTGCACGTTTAAGCAAGAAACTTTAGTCACTTTCTCACATTTTCCTTTCTGGTCCGATATTTTTTAAGTCAGAGAAAATTTACGTGTTATTGAAGAGAAGGCAATTTTTTATAAAGTTTTCTTTCTCTCTGAAAATCCCAGCTAAATGTCTATCCAAATACAAACCGATATGGTTTATCAGTACTGGTGAAAGTTAAAAGTTACAGTTTATGAAGTAAGAATTGCGTCTTAATGAAAATTTAACCCCACGGTATGCAAAATTTAGATCGGTGTTGTTCTGACTGTTTAAAATGAAAATGTCCGCTCGGATATCTTGAATTTCGGTTTGGGCGTTCCTTTTTTAATCATGATTCCTTACTTCATAGTACAGTATTCAGTCCTGAATATTTTTGTATCACTGTTTCTAAAACATTGTAAAGAGGAGTGAGGATTCGTAACTCCATTCCTGACAAAGATCCATTTTTTTGCCTGAGGTTTGGCTCTGATTGATTGATTGATTGATTGATTGATTGATTTTTATTGAAATTTAGAATACGTTACAGATTATCAGACCCGCAGGTAGCGTAGCTAATCTAGGCGGGCCCGAAAATAAGGAAAAATCAAAGACTGCTTAAAAAGAAAATTATATCGGTAGGAATATAAAGTTGAGATAAAAAAGAATAATGTTTAAAAAAAAAAGAGAGAAGAAAAAGTTGAACAAGAAGCTGATTTAAGTAACAAATGAAAGCAAAGGAATGCGCTGCCAACGTTGGCACTATTGCGTTTTCATCTACAAGCGTTACGATACGGCGTAAGGTTATGAAGTACTTTTCTTCACCTTGCATATAATTCCGTCTAGGTCGTAATATGAGTCATCGGACGCTAAAACTTCAAATAACAATGATCGAATTTTCTTCTTAAATTGATGTTTAGGTAGATTACGAAGATTAGTTGGTATCTCATTCCACAATTTCGCGCCAATTCTCGAAAAAGCATATTTTTGAATTTCTAGATTTGATTTTTTTATATAAAAATTATCGGACGTTGAGGACCTAGTATTGTATGAATGAACTCGAGAAGTGGGAAGGAACAAGTCTTGAATATTAGAGGGTACAAGATGATTACTTACATCATGCATCGTTTCTGAAAGCAGTTGATAATAAAGAAAATTAAGTGGTAAAATATTTGCATCGAGAAACAACGGAATTGCATGATCTCGAAAGTTAGCGAAGTATATGAATCTAAGGGCACGTTTTTGAAGAACGAGAAGTTTGTTTAACTGGGACTTGCTAGCTTGGCCCCACGCAATCAAGCCATAGCGAAGATAGGGTGCAACTAAAGAGTGATATATAGAAATGAGTGTGCGGGAAGGTACAGAATGCCGCAATTTTGATAATAATCCAATTGTTTTACTGATTTTTAATAGAATCGCATCAATTTGATTGTTCCAAGAAAGTCTATAGTCAATTAGAACACCTAAGTACTTAACGTAATCTTTGCATTCTAATGGCACGAACTTGTTTGTTTGGTTATCAAAAATATTAATTTTAGGTGTGTAGGCGAGTTTCTTCTGATAGGGACGGAAGATAATGAAATTTGATTTTTTTATATTAAGACTTAATTTGTTAGATATTAACCATTTACATACCTTACTGAGTTCATCATTCATTATTTTCTCTAAGCATTTAAGATTTTTATGGGAAAATAGTATGTTAGTATCGTCAGCAAAAAGATAGAATTTAAATTTTAGTGACGAAGAGTAGATATCATTAACATATAAAAGAAACAACAGAGGACCTAATACGGAACCCTGGGGAACTCCACACACAATATTTGATATATCAGAAGTTAGAGAGTCAACAGCTGTAACTTGCGTCCTTTCTCCCAAATAAGAAGAGAACCAATTAATTATTATACCTCTAAATCCATAAAAATCCAGTTTTTGAAGTAAGATAGTATGGTCAACGGTATCAAAAGCCTTTTGGAGGTCTATGAAAACGCCACAGGAGATAAGACCTTTATCCATATTTGACTGTATTTCGTTAACAATATCCAAAATAGCATGTTCTGTTGAGTGTCCCTGTCTGAAGCCATACTGCGATGTGCACAAGATGTTTTCTTTTTCTATAAATTTTTTCATCCTTTTATACATTAACTTTTCAAAAATTCGATTAAAGCATGATAATAATGAAATTGGTCGATAGTTATTAGGATCTGTATCATCATCAGCAGCTGGTTGCTTCGTCTTTCTCCGCCGAATGAAAACTTTGGTTGAAATCATTTTGTTAAGCGTGATGTCCTACTGATACACTATTGGGTCCTGAACATTTTTTATCTCTGTTTCTAAATTATTGTAAAGAAGAGTGACAAGTGAATAAAAGCATGCTCCGACGAGCACACACAAGTTTAAATTTTGTGATCTTGTCATTAACTGTTCTGCAACAGCATCAAACTCTTTTTTCTTCTCGCAACAATATTTCGAATTCGTTTGGATGGAGTGTGCACGAAGCTAATTACCAGTGTAAGAAAACAGTTTTCCCCCAAGAACTGAAAGTACTCAGAAGTACTGAAATGTTCCAGTAGCTAAGCGTTCGATTAAAATAAGTAAACGACTTCAAGTTATCTATGTATACGGGCTATATTACGTGTGACCACAAAACGTTTTGTAACTATCGTCGTCTCACACCAAACTGTAAAAACTTGGAATGTAAAAACGAAACAGGGCTATAATTGAACTATGGACGGTTGGTTATGCTTACGCGTTGTTGTATTTCAGAAAATGTTGCAAAAAAAATTTCTACTACAATGTACGCATTGCAGCCGCAAAAACTTACAATTTGTTTGCACAGAATATTTTTAAAGAGGCTAAGGAACGTAGTTAATATAAAAATTCTATTGTGACTTTAAAGTCCAATTTCATATTATTCTTGTTCTAATATTTCAAAACGGATGCGAGTAAAAATATACCGAAATATTAGGAAACCTTACGTCTTCTAGTAAGCGAGGAGATTTGACAAGCGTCTTGAACAAAGGCAAGAGAAATCTATTTTAAAACCAATGATCTGTCTGCTTAACGACTATAGCATCAAAATAGACTACAGAATAAATAGAATTCTGGAATACACTAGAAAGTTCAGGAAAACTGATAACCAAGGACTTCAAGCTAAAATTTCTAAAAAAAGCACTAAAGTTGAATCGACGGCTGTTACAACTTTCGTGTTCAAGGGAAGTAAAAAATAAAATGTGGAATTTGGTGGTAATGCTTGCGTTTGCGGGTAAATCTAAGGTAGCAACGGTCTGTTGGAAATCGAATCACAATTGCAAATGAATCGACCGATACTAAACTAAGGCAGGTTTTGAATAAGGCTTTACAATGGACACCCTATACACTCACGACTCACCTAACACTGAATGGAGTATCACTGTTAGAAATGAAACTCGACGGTAAATGGCGCGAGAAAACTCCATTGCTTGACCACACATTGGAGACAGTAATACCCGCTTATCGGTCGGCGATTTTGCCAGCATCAAAGAAGGAACAGCAGTCTTCAATATTATAAGTCAGTCGAGTTTGATGCATGTTAATTTATGAAAAATGGGCTGATAGATGACGTCATTGGTCAGAAATTGTTTCGCTGAAATATTCTTTGCTTACTTAGAGGATATTTAACGACAAATTAAAGATAACTGCTAACTATTACGAACTGTTTCATATGTAAAATTTACCAGTTATAATATGGTGCATTATGAAAGAGCCGGTGTCCCTCGAAAGACAGATGCTAATTCGTCGATCAACAGTCACAACGAGACACGCAATAGCGTAAAGAAAAGAATTCCAAATTTTCCTTTTCTTAGCATCTTCAACAAAAAAACTAATAAACTACCACTGTGCTGTTTTAAATCTGAGCAGAAATGTTAATAATTACTGCTTCTGAAAGGACACTCGGGTACGAACGATTCAAACTTCTTGTTCTTAAACTCAGCATATTGTCTGACGTTCAAAGCAAATTTCGTTTCAGTTTTTGTTGCGCATGTACAACGTTGACAGCACTACTTCAAAGTGTTCTCAAAGTGTACGTATGAAGTATAAAAAATAGTTTGAATGTGGAATCAAGCAGGCTTAATTTAACTGTATACTCTAATTCAGAAATAAAATTCAATATAACCGGGAAAATTATTTTAATCCGTTGTGGCCGCTTCCTCAGCTGTTTGCCAGTTTAAGCACGTACGCAACTGATGAAGAGAAAATTACTAAAATGACAGGAAAACCTTATGTAATCATATAAACAAGGAAAACTGCGCGCAAGGCAGGTAATTGAGTTGAAGGCTTCAAGCTGTTGTACCTTTTTGGGAAAGTACGCTTTAACTTATAAAGCTTGAGCTTTTTCAAGAAATGTGATAAAACTAAAAAAAATGGAAAGGTGAGCTGGAGCAAAAATGAATTTAGAAAATACTCCGAATTCATAATAAAGTTGCTAACAAAAAGGGTGAACTGGATCAACAGCTGTTACAACTTCTATGATCAGGACAGGCTACAACAGAGGTGGAGAATGTCTCGGATATTTTTGCATTTGTATTTGAATTTGAATAAGAAAATATCTACTACTACACGGCTGATATCTGAGATGTCAGGCGACGCTCAACCCACATAACGGCTGCGCAGGAGGGTTTAAATGCAAATAAATCGACTGATGTTTGAAGTGTTTTGTGAAAGCAAAAATTTATAAAGCTTTATATATAGAGTTTGATAAACGTACCTAACACAGGATGAAGTAAAACTGTATGAATTACAACTCAAAAATAAATGTTGCGATAGTGCTCTATCATATGCTCACGTATCACAAACGCTAACGCCTGCTTATCGTGAGGCGGTTTACCAGCAATAAAGAGAAAAAAGGCTGTCGACTTTGTTGCGGGCTTATTGGGTAATTATCAGGCAGAGAGGCGACTTCATCGGTAAAATTTGCGCTATTTTATTCTTTGTTTGCTGACGGAGAACTTAATTTCAAATTAAAAATATAAATTTCCAAGCTATAATTCTTACTAACTAGTTGCAACGAAAATATACACCAATCACCGACGTTTTAGCAGGAAGACGCAGTGTAAAGGGAATTCCCCAAAGAAGATCTTGTTTAATTTGGCAATCGAAAGCAAACAATAAAATGCTTTGAAATACGTTGTAATTGGGCTGAAAAGTTTTCGTGTCGTGTTGGTTGAACGGCAGAAGTTCAGTTTCGAATTTAGGGCCAGTTCACATGGAGGTGGGGGACCTCAGGCAGGTGAGGTCCCCCACGTACCCGTGGCCCAAAAAAGCTAGCCTTCACATGCAACCCCGGGGCGCTGGGGTGAGGTTTAAAACTCTATCGCGTGGTCGCTAAGAACGTATATTAACAAAAGAATTCAGAGATAATTGCCCGGATCAACCTCCCCCCACTCCACTTCCAGCATTCACATAAGAAAACTCACCGCAGTTAAGCGGGTTACCCGCCTCGGTGAGGTACCCCACCTCACATGTGAACGCTATCGAGAAAAAAAGAGAGATTGGTAACCCCACCTACGTGGGGGACCTCTCCTTCCTGGGGTCCCCCACCTCCATTTGAACAGGCCCTTACTCTTGGTTGCTAGAATTGAGCAAAAGAAAGGAGAAATCTTAACGTTCTCTTGTCGCGATGTGGATGGAATTTTGCAGCACAACTTCCCGTTCCTCCTCTTGCTAACGCGACAGAATATGTGGTTAATTTTTTTGTTAGAATCCTACTAAAATTCCACGTCTTTTATGAGCGCATGTTGCAAACCTTGTCTTTTTTGTTACAACAGAGGTGATATCTCTAAGCGACTTTCCTTTTCCACATAATGGTTTCTAAGTACAGTTGCTAGCTTTCAACTTGTCATTAAAGTTGCGCAATATATAGTAGAATGATAGCGGGGGTGAGGGTTTGGTTGAAACAATCTCAAAATGATGAACCATGAAAATGACCGTTGAACCGTCTCATCATAGCGTTAATTTAACGGTCCTACATAGGAATCAAAAATGAAAGAAATAAATCTAGTAAAAAGGTGTGAACTCACATATGTGGTTTCCTTTCGGTGTGCCTATCAGAGGGATTCCGATCCATTCTGTTATCCCTTGATCATTTTCTTTCTTTCTGGTCGGATAATTTCTAATTCAGAGAAAAAGTATGGGGTAGTTTTTACAGTAAGACAGAGGCATCTTTCGTGAGCTGTTGTCAGTTTCCTGAAAATCGTAGCTGACTGTTTATCCTAAAACAAACGGATATAGTTCACTAGAAGTGGTGACAGTTTAAGGTGACATTTTATCAAATAAAGATCGCTTTTTAATGAATATTTAACCCAACTATGCACATTTAGTAGAGAGTTGTTCTGACTGTTAAATTCCAAATGAAAATGTCCGATCGGATATCTTGAATTGCGGTTTGGGTATTTCTTAAGGATTATGACTTACCGATACACTCCTCAGTCAGTCCTGAAAATTTTTTTAATCTCCATTTCTAAAGCATTGTACGGAGAAACGAGGATTCTTGTCTCCTTTACCGACAAAGATCCATTTTTGACTGAATTTGGGACTGTAACAGCAGCTGGTTGAAATCATTTTCTTGCTTAATTTCAGTTCTTAAAATTTATCTCTCTATTTCTCAACCACTGTACAAAGGAATGGGGATTCTGAGGAAAGCATTCATCTTCACTACACTCCTGACAAAGATCCATTTTCGGCCTGAGTTCGGGGCTGTAACAGCAGCTGGTTGCTTTGTCTTTCTAGGCGACGTTAGAAAGTTGGTTGAAATCATTTTGCTACTTCCTACAGTGACGATTGACTAAAAGTATACTCCATCGAGCGCAGACTGTTTTTAAATTGATCTAGTCCTTGTTATTCCTTACAGACTGCACCAAATCTTTTTGTGTTTTCGCAACAATATTTCAAATTCGTTTCCACAGATTTTCCAAGCAGCTACTTCACGGTGTAAGAAAACGTTTTGAGATACAAGGAACCGGGCGAGATGAAACTGTGCTTCTGCATAGAAAACGTTCTACATCCTTAATGATCTGTTTTCATAATGCCGACGGGTTTTTTATAGGACTGGATATAAAAGCACCAAATTGTTATAGTAGCTGCGTGTTGACTAAAAGAAAGAAGATTAACCCATTGGCGCCCGTGCCGGCCAAAACCGGCCGCACAAGACTCCCATGCTTCAAAACATTGCAACTTTCTCAATCGCACAAATATTGCCTTTACTGTCAGTTGTGAGCATGAACTGGAATGTCCTTTAAATTTGGATATCCAATAAACGCAAGAAACGTAGCGATTTTTACCAAATATGGCCCTTTGAGTTTGGACAAGAACGAAACTGACCGTTTTTAACGTCAAAGAGAAACCCCGAAAATGCCCCGTTTTGCCTTTATGTTTTTTAAAGAAATCATCATCAAAAAACCAAACTTCAACCTTAAAAACAAAATTTAGGCCTTGTCCTAGCTTAGAAATGACTTTTTTTGTTCATATTCTTCTCCCGAGCGTAGATACAGCATTTTGTTCCAATGCATTCAGTCCTTCCCGCCATTTCCAACATCTCGACCGCATTGCATGCTGGGAAATAACGAGAATTTTTGTACAGCACACATTCCTTCCCCCAATTCTTTCACATATAAACTAACTCTACAGCCACTCCGACCTACCGCCAAAAACTCCTGCTTGTGGTCATCGTCAGTGCTCACAAATTCCAAAATATGCAGCGGTAAGTCGAAAAATTCATCCATAGTCGAGTTCAAAATTCCCAGTTCGTCGAGTAAGAAACCAAATTCGACAACAAAGTACATCACCTTGCTCGATTCTTTGAGAATGTGGACTCTTAGCTACCGTCACGCTTAATGATGCTCATCAGGTAGCCACTAAAGATGAAAAATGGTTGTAAACTTAGCAAAAATCGCAAGCAAACCAAACTTGGAACGGCGTCGTAGCTCCACCGATGAAAAATAGCTACGTCAGAATGACGTTTTCAGAAACCTTGAGCCTCCAGTGCCTTAGGACAGCATCTCTTGTCCATGGGAGTTTCAGTAAAGAGTCACGAAATGCTATGGATCGTTTATAGGTGGAAAATCACTCCGAAAACGTAAAAATGGCTGGTCGCCAATGGGTTAACATGATCACAAAAGGTTTTTTAACTACGTGGAGTGTAAAAATGGAATGGAAAGACAATTAAACCATGAAATACAAGTATTTGAAGGTCGCTAGTAAAAGGTAATAAAGCTTTATCAATTTTTTAACAACTTTATTGAAACCAAGAGAAGACAAAATAATACTTTAAACATTAATCTACAACATTCAATAAAAAGTCACAAATCATATTTTACACCCACTGGACGAAGTTTACACAATAAAACAAGAGGGAGAAAAGAGAAAAAAAAGCTTAATAAAATAAAAGCCTGTCGGTCGCCAGTCATGATTAACTGATAAATTTATTATTATTATTATTATTTTTATTATTATTATTATTATTATTATTATTATTATTATTATCATTATTATTTAACTTGCAATGCTCTTTTTATTAAGTGTATTATATAATATTGTATGTATTATATGATATTTACGTACATACTTACATTACACTACGACTTATACTTGCACTACTTACAAACGCCAAGAATAGAAAGGAAAAAAATACAATTTTATAAAGACAAAAAAATTTCCATTTGTTCTTGAATTCTTTGTTCTTATTAGAAATGAGTGCCAGGTATTTCTCTAAATCAATTTTTTTACGCACAAGTGAGACAAAATCCTCAAATTGGTGCGTTATGGCGTTTGAAGCGTTTACAAATAAGAAATATTTACCCTAAATAATGAGATGGTTGAGGGCTAAACAATAAGTGTGACAGCGAGTAATTCCGAACATTACCTCTAATTCTGACAGAAGCAGTTTCGTGTTACTAGAGATTGAATACCATTCCTGGAACCTATTCCAAAATGAAGTTGCCTGCGTACAATGTATCAACAAATGCCACATGGTCTGACACTCAGAAGCACAAAAGGGGCAGGAGGGCGAGACAACTTTCTTCATTTTGTACAACAAGCTATTCGTTGGCAAAATTCGGTGAATAATTTTATGTTGGAACATCGTTAATTTAATTTCTTTCGTGGCTTTGAAAGGTAAGAGGTAAATGTTATTAAGTCATTCATCTCGATGCCGCACGCTAAAAGTTTTTTCTCAGCAGTGGGCGGAGGTAGATCTTCAAGGTTTAACAGCATTCCATATATTGTCTTGCATGTCAGTGAACCAATTGAGGTGGAAGGCGTAACTGGGTTTTCAAAACCTTCTTGCAACATTTTCTTCAAAGTTTGGGGAAAAGAAGAAAGAATGCTATAATATTGTAAAAAGTTACATTTTAGGTTGAATTTATTGCAAAGAGTTAAACGGAAGGAAACGGCCTTCACAGGAGTAAAAAAGGTCCGAGATTTGTTTTACTCCTGCACGATACCAATGAGGAAAGTATACCATTTTCCTGTTCACAGTTATAAATCGGTTTTTCCAGATTGTCTGTGAGAGAACCTCATTTTTATTTTTGGGCGTGGTTGTTGCGATGTTTTGCCAGTAAAAAACAATTTGTTCGTAGAAGGCCTGAAGATGGTTGTCTAGGTCAAGGAGAATATAATCATAATTGCATTTAAACAATTCAGTTCCACCAACACTGGCAAGGAGCAATTTTGGTATGCACTGCCATGGAGCATCCGAATGAGAACATAACCGTTTAACCCAGTTTAACTTAAGCGCCTTATCAAAGAGAGGAAAGTCCTTCATGTCCGGGCCAACAGCTGTTTTTTGCTTGAACAGGGTAGTCTTTTTTATTTTGGCAGGTTTGTGATTCAAAATAAAATCGAAAGTGATCTTATTTACTTCTATGCTGAAGTCTTGAGGGGTGTCCATGACGCTGCAGATAAAAACGAGTTTTGGAAGTGCTAATGTTTTAATTATATTTATCCTACCAAAGATAGAAAGGTCTCTTTGGGACCATATATGCAATGTTTTCTTTAACGATCCTTATTTTTCAAAAAAAAATTTTCTTTTCAGACGCTTCTAGATCGTATTTAAAATGCACTCCAAGCGCGTAAACTGGCTCACCGCTTATTTGGAGATCAAAGAGTGCATCTTTCCTGTGGCGCATGGAGCCAACCCACAGCATTTCAGATTTTGTTCGATTTATTTTCAGACCAGAGCACTTTTCGAAAAGTGACAATAAATCGAATACGTTTGACACTGATTGGACATCAGAAAGAAGTACAGTTGTGTCATCTGCATACTTGCGAGAGTTTGACCTCTTTATTTTCACCTATGGTAATACCTTTTATTTCTTTTGAACGTCTAATACTGTGCGCAAGTAACTCAATAGCAATAACGAAAAGTGTGCCGGAGAGTGGGCAACCTTATCATATGGCCTGGATACTTCACAAATTAATGTGATCAAGTAAGCTGAAGCCACTCAAAAGGCACTAAGGCCACAAGGTAGCGGGCATTACCCCTTAAATCTACCAAAGCAAAGATTGAGCCCAAGCATTAGCAGCCATGGACAGCTGTTTCGGCCTTTTTAGGCCTCATCAGCATGGCATAGCTAATGATCAGGCTCAAGTACCCACATATCAATAAAACAAGCAATGAAAACGTAAAGCTTGTGGGATGTGGCTGGAGTGACAAGGATACTTCACAAATTAATGTGATCAAGTAAGCTGAAGCCACTCAAAAGGCATTAAGGCCACAAGGTAGCGGGCATTACCTCCTTAGACTCTTCATGAGAGCGTAGAAGATGAGTTTTTTTTTGCACTGAAAAGTGATCAATTTGCACAGAGAATTGATCTAATATGTTTTTTGTATTTGCTTTGTGGTTGTAAAATAACCTTCCACGGTTAGACGAGACGAAGTGCTCTAAAATCGTATCGCTCGGGGCCTTGCGTGTTCCTAGCAGGGCCATACGGCTTTTTCCGGCCCTGCTCGCGCTAACACTTACTGCTGTCATACGGGAATTTTCTCAATAGTTTTACAATTAACCCTTTACATCCTAACCACGCATATATGCGTGAAAAATACCGCTTTCGATTTATGATTTATTTCTTGTTTAAATTTATACCTAATGATAAAAATAGCGTCTGTGAGGCTTGTAACCATTTTGCAGATGCACATAAACTATTGTTATTTACAAGACCATTGGCAACAGGACATTCTGTTTGAATCAGTTATCCAGTGTGTATTCGTACTTTACAAGATGTGCATCTCAAGATAATTATTACACACCTGGTGCAAGGACAAAATAAATTGTGAAAAATTATCATTTGAGTCTTAACCTTTTCACCTTTGGGAATCTAAACCTTTGTCCTTTGTATTGTTACATGTAGTTGTAATTCTTTCACACAGTGTGACAAGAACTTTTTACTTTATAACCAAGAATAAGAACATTAAATTTTCTTTTCTTCAGATATGTAAACCTGTAGTTGGATCACAATTCCACTTGTTTGAAATCAATTTATTTATTATCTCTGAAATTGAGACCTAGATCTTATGCTTGCACTATTTTGCTATTTGTGGTAGCAAGAGAGAAAATCCCTGGCTGTTTCTGTGAATCTTACTATATTACTCTAATGTTGTCTTGGTTGATTGGTAGTGTAAGTTACAGTAATATTGTAACTTATATAGAGTATACATATTGGTCTACTTAGCACGGTTAGTACGGATGTTCACACAAGGTCAAGCATCTGCCCATTGACCTCACAAAGGAGATAGTGCCTGAGAATTGATAGCTGGCCTTATTTCATTTACTCTTTAGGTAATGTAATATAAGAACAAGGGTGACATTGACTTACAATATTTGTATGTTAGGTTATATAAGAATTGTACTATTATTATAAAATTATTTGTTGCTTTTTGTTTGTTTGCATGGTGTGTTTAAAAATTAAATTCCTTGATATATGTTCCTTAAAGGAACAACAGCAACAACTTTATGGAATTCAATAAGGAAGCCAAACTGCTTAACAAGAAAAACCATGGAAAACAGAGAAAAGAAAAACAAAGGAAAAAAGATGAAGAGAATAAAAGAAAAAGCTGAAAATATCAAGGAAGAAATTTTTAGAGCAAAACAGATGTCAGCTTAGATGATCCTGTTGACCAAAAATTATATTAAGACAATTGAACTTTAGAGAAACCAGAACCCAATTTTTTCTTCAATTTCTAAAAAAATAGTGAAAAATGAATCCAAACCCTCAATGGTCTTACTTTAATTCAAACGATGATACCCACTCCCACCACATTTACTGCTCACCCTCCCCCAGGGCTCCTTTTTTGTTCTCCGTACTTACTGTTACCATTCCATTATACATAACAAGTAATTTAATATGTCCCATCCCATTATACGAAACAAATAATTTATTATGTCCCCTCCCAGAATTTCTCAAAAATGTGACAATAGATTATAAATTATAACATAAACCACCGATATTACTATCACACGTTTTGAGCTTTTTAAGAAGTCCTTGGACCAATTATTGCATCCTCTCCTTCAATGGGCTGCTGGTTCTGGGGGTGGGCATTTGGTTGTTGTGCTCACTGGGTCACCCAAACTTTCTGGTTTTGTTCACCTGTGGAGCTTGGCTATGGATTGCTCCTTGCTTTCTTCAGACCTCTGCTCTTAACCTAAAATCTAGCCATATGGCCACATAGGAAATCCCTTTTTATTATTTCTGTAACCTACACAAATATCCTTATCTCAGCATAATCTAATGATGTACAGTACCTTGTACACGATAAATTAAAACCATGGCCAACCAGCATCTCACCAAACTCAACATCTCAGTTATCTTCCAGTAGTGAGAATTCTGCTAGTGGGACACAAGAATGGAAAATGTGAATAGCTGCATGTTCCTTTATGTTTGTAATAAGTGATCTTATCCTTAAAACTAGTACAAGTAATTGAACGAAAGACTCCTTAGTGTATGCTATGATTGCAATGTTTTTTAAACCGAAACACATTTTTGTTGCTTTCCTCATAAATCTGAATAAGGGGGGCTTGGTGAAAAAAAAAAAGACAAAAATTGTATCTATTTAGGCTTTTTGTCTGTTTATATCAACCTTATTAGCACATCTTGGTATGTAATTCTTGCACCATTGACCTGTTTCATATTAACCTGCGATCAGGCATCTTGTTTGGCGGGGGGGGGGACTATACGGAGAGGGGATGATCTCAGGCTAATCCCATATAAGCCCCTTTGGCTTTTCATTATATCCTCTTCTGTTTTGTGCTACTGATTGTTAATATAAGAGCATACATAATAAATGAAGTAGAGTGTATTATTAATGTGTGGGGCGATATGGAAAATTTTCCGATATTTGTTCATCATTTGTTGGCCAGTTTTGGATTCGCATTGGTGTCTCTGGGTATGTTCCTTTCGGAGAATCCTAATCCAGATTTTTGATCTAAAAATGGATTTTGTGTTCCTTTCGGCAAATCCAAATCTGGATTTTGAATCTAATGAATCCTTTCTGGGAAAAGATTCACTGGATTTGAAATCCGCGATTCTAAATCCAGATTTTCGGATTTGTGATCTGTTGCGTTCCTTTGGCATTGGATTTGAAATTAATGTTATTGACCAGCGGATTTTTTTGTCGAGAGTGCGTTTCGTGACGGTCACCTTTGGCGCCGCCATTGATTTTTCTTCGCGATGTGCATGTGGAACAGCGTTCCAGGGAAGTATCCGTTTATTTTCATTTCTGCAGCATCAAATATTTCTTAAATGTGCAAATAACAGCGTTTAGACGTGTATTCTATCATAAAAGCCATAGTACTACCTGCCTGCGTAATTTAATTACTGATTCATAACAAACAAAATTGGCTCATGTTGTTCCTGTGTTCAAGTCTGGTGACAAAAGTTTACTTTCTAATTACAGACCTGTTTCAGTCCTACCAATTTTCTCGAAGTTCTTATAAAAGGTTGCGTACAGTCGTTTATTCAAATACGCAGAAAAGTATGAAAATGCGAGGTTACTATATTTACAAATCCTTTTTAGGATTTTGCGTTCCATTCGGTCGTGAAATCTGGTGAATCTCGGATCAAATCCATTTTTGGATTCGCCGAAAGGAACACACCTCTGTTCGGCACTTGATGCACCAGTGTTTCCCAGGTGTATAAGACGACAGATCAGATCCATCTTTATCCAGAATCTCGAAATAACGTGGAGGGATCGGATGCAACCACAGGTGGACTGACACGAGCATCTTCTGTCGTCCGACGAATTTGATCAAAGTGGCGTCGGCACACAGATTCCTGTCGCTGACACCCACCAGCTCTACATACCTGAGAGTTTGGTGTCCTCAGAACAAATGCTGCTGCAGGTATTCAAAAGCCCGCTGGTTTGGATTTGCACATATTAAACACGTTTGGCAAAAACCAACGCGCCACGACAGATACACTATTTCACACACTGTGCAAGCTTAGTTCAGCTCTGGCACAACATATATTATGAGACAAGAACTATAAAAAAAATTAGACCGAATTTAAAAGCAAAGTTTCCAGTATTCGCCTTAAGTTTTGGGGGTTTTCAGTGCCGACTGGGCTCGCGTTGAAAATCAATTTAAAGTCGCCATTGTTTTGTATTTTACAAGGGGATGACGCTGACCGGCAAAATGCTGCATCGCTTCCTCAAAAACGTATTTCCGCGGTACCATAGCAACCCGTCAACTGCTTCTCTCATGGTAAAAATGGCTAGCGGTATTGCTCGCGGGCGTCACCGCACGACGACGACGACGGAGTTGCCCAATAATTAATAACATCCCAATAATATCCATAATAATCCAACATGGTGGCCATACTCCACCTGACCCAGCTGATCAGCTAGTTTGCAGCGTACAACTCAGCGTTCATCTTTGATATAGGACATCCGTGTCATGGCCAATTGACAGCTGTCAAAACAAGGTTTCCGCTGACCAGTATCATGTGGCCATATCGTGGGCTCAAGTTTAGAGCTCATCGAGGTCAGCTGGTTTTTTTTTTAAGTTGACCGCTGACCAGGTACTGGTTTGTTATTATATCGCAGGCTCAAGCCAGGTTAATTTAACCAAAACGAGGCACCCAAACTAAAACGAGGCTTAATTTCCCGCGCGCTTTCTGCGGCTCCTAATTTTCACATTCAGTGGGTTTCTTCATTTTGACCAGAACAACTTCATCTGCTTCGAAGTTTGTCTTTTAATTCGCGTAAAAAGGCATAAAAATCAAGAACTAATTAACACATACTCCGGAAGGTGAATTTTCAAGTGATAAAAAGGATAGCAAAAGATTTGCCTCAGGAAAGGCTTAAAACTTGGATCGACTTGCATAATCGACGCCCGGATTGTGTGCTTGAAAAACAAAATGATTCAAGACTTCAAGGGCTTTCACTTTACCGCGGGATCTCTCAGCTCATCAAGAAAGGTCACTTAACAGTTCACTAGGCTCGATTTCCGCCGCTCACTCGGTCCGGGCTTTCCTCCCCGAGAGAGCGGCTGGACGCGTCGGTTAACCATTGTTGGTTTCAGCCAATGTGCTTACCGCCTGCAGATTTTCGTCTGGCAATGTTGTCGCATAAATTATCATATCAGAACAGAGTTGTGGAAAATGGCGGACAACGTTGAAAGGATGTGTGTAGCTTACGAGCGAGTTTTGACGACATTTAACATTGACAATTTAAACGATTTACAGCGAGAGGCACTGGAAAAGTTGATTAGTGGCCGAGATGTCTTTGTTATTCAACTAACTGGGTCGGGAAAGTTCCGGATTTTTCAGTCCGCTCCGATGTGTTTCGACACAGTCCTTTGCTAACCAATGCGAAGTCAATCGTAATTGTGATTTCTCCTCTGGCTTCCCTTATGCAAGACCAAGTACGGTACCTTAAGTCTCTTGGAATCAGTGCGAGTTCATCGGGGATGAACTGAAGAGAGATGAGGCTAAGCAACTGGTAGAACGCGGGGAATTTCAGGTCGTGTATGGCTCAGCAGAGGCGTATTCCTCAACAAAACGATGGCGTGCTATGCTAAGCAGTGACGCTTACAAAAATAGATTGTCCTCCGTCCTTTGTTGCACCTCTTAACAATGAAGAACAAATTCGGTCCTCGATGGCTTTTTTGAGTTCAGCACTATCCATAACTGCGTTCGCGATCGACTTATAACTGCTTCCTCGCACCAAAGCTCTACCGAGCCGATGGAGATCCTTTGATGACACTCCGATTTACTCCCTGATTCATAAGTCACAATTGCCTGAAATAAAGAAAATTTTTATAATTTTATTTGAGCCGAACAGGGAAGAAGGATAACGTGCACGTTCTGTCAAATAAATTGTAAACAAATAAATTTAATTAGCGCTTACCTGTACTTCACAAATATCTCCCCAGTGGACTCCTGGCGTTTCCTTCACCAAAGGCGCATCTTGGACGGGACCAATGGGCCAAACTATTGGTAACTGAACAGGCATGGGACTTGGTTTGGGTCGAATCTCTCCAAATGACAAGCTTTTTGCGGCCTTTTTCCTTCCTTCATCCGTTACATGGCGAAGAGATTTCATCGGCGCAGCAACACTTGGCGAGATTGACGAGTCTGTAGGAACGCCTCGCTTCGGCCGGTTATTTGCTGTAAACTTTTCTTTCAATAAATGCTGGAGAATTTTAATCTCCTCTCGGATCTTTTCAAGGCGCTTAACATCTCGATAGCAGCGCTCGTTGCAGATGGTAACTGTCCATGTTTACACTCGAGAGAGGGACATCCATTAGGTTGCAAATTCTGTTTCGTAAATCAGACACTTTTTCATTTAATCTAGGTTTATTCCTAGAGTCAGGAAGCTCACAGCCACAGAATACGCATCCAGTATTCGTTTGAAATTTTTTGGGCGTATCCTCGCTTGCACATTCGCCATCCATTACAACATTAGGGCCATTTATACGGGAGGAAATAAGACGCGTCTTATCTAAGACGCGACTTAAGCAGGACGCGTACTGTACCGTTTCTACCTTCGCGTCCTACATAAGACGCGAAGATCTCGTATAAATGGTTCGCGTCTTTATTTTTGATACAGCCTCGCTTACCCGCCAAGATGGAACGCTGTAGCAAGAAACAAAAGCGTGCTGTCCTGTTATGTCTGAGAGATTTTTTTTCTTATGAAGACCTGACGCCGTAGCATACAAAGAAATCAACAGATATCCGAGAAGAGTCGGAAGAAAGCCATATACGGATTGGTGCGACTGATGGCAGGTTAAAGAAGGAAGGTGCTGAATTCACTTTTGGCTCTCCCGGCCATCTTTACAAATCTTTGCATCCAATTACGCTATCTAATCATAAGACAAGCTCATGTTTCTGTTGTTTTTATGCAAGCGCACTTGCAGTTCACGTCTTATTTAGGACGCTAAACCATTTATACGAAGAAGTTCACGTCTTAATTAAGACGCGGACAAAATAAGAACAGCTGAAAACCCTGTTCTAAGATAAGACGCGTCTTATGTAAGACGCGACTTAAATAAAACGCGAACGCTTATTTTGTACCATTTATACGATCAGTTCGCGTCTTATTTAAGTCGCGTCTTACATAAGACGCGTCTTATTTTCTCTCGTATAAATGGCCCTATTGCGTATTTGCGCGCGAAATAAGTGCCTGGTCCTCACTAGCGACGTAAGCATAAGCATAAGCTTATGCGCCGGTGAGGACAGCCGTGACATAAGCATAAACATAAGCATACAAATATCAAAACCTTGCGTTCTTCTTATGCTTATGCTTGTATTGCTGATATTTCCACTGAGGACATGGCTTAAATAAGGAACATTTGGAGTCTGATTTTACATCCGGTGACATCTGAGACGCATAAATTACAGACAAGGTCGCCGGGTCACGCGTCCAGCCGTTCTCTCTCGGGGAGGAAAGCCCGGACCCGAGTAAGCGGCGGAAATCGAACCTACAGTTCACCGGCATTAATAGGAGGAACGAGTAGCTCAAAGTTAGTGGAAGATGCTCTTTCTTTGGACAAACCGTTTGCTATTTTCCCAGATGCGTATGGATTCAGTTCGTATTTTCCACCTCTACAACACAGGCGACTAAATGAAAAGAATTGAAGTTTAACATTTTATGGTTCAATCGTTCTTATTTTGTTCAGGAAAGCGATTGGTATTTTTCTCTCTACTCGTTTTGTACGCAAAGAAGTAGTTGAATTGGATACTTCACAAATTAATGTGATCAAGTAAGCTGAAGCCACTCAAAGGGCACTAAGGCCACAAGGTAGCGGGCATTACCCCTTAAATCTACCAAAGCAAAGATTGAGCCCAAGCATTAGCAGCCATGGACAGCTGTTTCGGTCTTGTTAGGCCTCATCAGCATGGAATAGCTAATGCTCAGGCTCAGGTACCCACATATCAATAAAACAAGCAATGAAAACGTAAAGCTTGTGGGATGTGGCTGGAGTGACAAGGATACTTCACAAATTAATGTGATCAAGTAAGCTGAAGCCACTCAAAGGGCACTAAGGCCACAAGGTAGCGGGAATTACCCCTTAAATCTACCAAAGCAAAGATTGAGCCCAAGCATTATAATAATTAAATAACAAATATATAATTATAATAAGAACCTTCCCAGAATCCTTTGCAGCTGGAAAATCGTCAATCCCAAATAACTTGGTCAGTTTGAGGGCAGCAAGACCCCCACGTTGTCTAGAAATAAGTCTTACCATAAACTAATTATTGTACAAGACTAAGGGCGATGACGTCATTGGTCACGTGACTTTGCTTACAAGTGCGTTTTTGCTCACTGTGACGAAGTTATTTTGTTATTGAAAAAGCAGTCAACGTGGTTTGAAGCACAATGGTGTGAGCCATTTCGGACTGCCCGGGTACCGAACAAAATATAAATATTAAGGGAGGTATATACAATTTTCAAAAAGTGGGAGTCTGGGTACAAGTGCTATCTCGCGTTGCATTAAACGCGAGGAAACAAAAATTTGGATATTGGTAGATATTTTTATGAAATATACATTTTTGTCATTTTTAATGCTGTGACGTCATCGGTCACGTGACCAGAACGGACCGAAGTTTAATATTCGCTCTAAAAGTTTACTAGAACCTTTCTCCAAGAATATTTTTAGGCGAAGTTGTAGTTTAATAAATAGTGTTTTAAAAAATGGCCATGATTACTTTTTCCTAAAAAAGTGCGGCAGTAGAAAATCTAACTGAAAAGTTTGTCAGCTTCCTGCTCAACGACCATTTGAGGTAGGAATAAAAGAAAATTTTGCCTAAGGCTTGAGAGTATGCTCTTTATGATGGCGTTGTCAGTTTCTTCTAATTTTGATTGCTTTTGGCGAGGATCGATGTTTAAGATTTTTTTCAGAGGAGAGGGCCTGGAGGAAAGAACGAAAACGAGGCTATACTTTCGCGCGCTTTTTGTTCACTGCGACGCTGCGCCACAAAAGGTTAGCTAGAAAAAAAAAATTCCAAGGACTGGACAACGGACTGGACTTGCATTTTCTTTAAACGGAACTTTTGACGACTTTTTTAATTATTATTTTTTTTATGGCTGCTGTCTGCTCAGGAACAAGTATACTTGAGAAGGTAAGTTGATACAGATAGTTGCTGCTGTTTGTTAAAAAAAAAAAAAAAAAAGCGCGTTTGTGGTACACTTAAATGCACTTCTCACCTAAAAAGTGTTGTTTAATTCTTGAAATTATAAAACTTAAACTAGAAGTTGCAGCAATGCGAATGAAATCAAATTAATGCTAACATTAAATGAGACAATTTAAGTTGCTTAAGGCAACCGATGCAAGCTCAGTAATTTTACTAAATACGATATTTGAAGGTTAAAAACGTATCTTAAACAGTGACGGAATAAATGATTACTTTATTTTCAACCGGAACTTGAAATGTTACCTTCATTCGCACAGACATCAAAACTTTATTTTATACTGTCCATGAACTAAATTCCCTATTACAATTATAACAAAGTGTACAATAAAGCCATTATTCAAAGTATTGGCCAAAGAAAAATAGTTGCGCATAAACAAATACTGGAACAGTTCGTGCTTTCAAATGGATTACCCTAATGAATTACACGATTCCGACACATAAATTTAATTTGAGTGGCGAAACATTTTGTTGTATCTGAAAAATTACTGTACTACAAAAAACGTTCTCACAGAGGTTGTAATGCATGGGGGTTCACATAATTTAATTCAGTTTTATAAAGCTAAAAATTGTGTGTCAAAGATTTAGCAGAAACAGAGAAAAGTTTTAAAATCACGGCTGTTTGTGCGAGTTCGTGTACGTTCGCGCTAAACGCGGAAAGTACCTAAGCTTAATAACTCTGAAGACGTCAAGACGTTAAGTTTATGTCAAAACCGACCAAGAACCAGTCGAAAAAATACAAAGAAAGATTAGCAAATAATTGTTTTAATAGATTTGGCAGTTTTACAAAGTGTTACGCTTCTGGTTTGTGGCACCTATTTACAATGGTAGTCTGAGGAAAAACCTTTTTACAACAATGTTTAAATTAGAAGCTTAAGCTTACGGTAAATTTCATTTAAATCTATTTTTTAAATTGAGGGGAAATTAAAATGTAATTTGTTATAAGAATGGGTCCAACACAGAAATCCTGAAAACCTTCTTCACAAACAAACTGGCGATAAACTTGAAAACAAAATTTGAGAGTAGGCTTAACATCTTGCCGAGCCATACAAAAGTTGGGCACATAAACAAAGACAACGCTTATCTGGCTTATCGGTTGACCGTAAGTTTTTTGAAGAAAACGACTAAATAAAAGGGCAACGGTAAATACCTTCTCCAATCGTCGAAAAGGCTACATCGGGCCACTGCGTAAATCGCACATCCTTCGTCTTTAATCATGCTCAAAGCACAGCGGGAAAATTTATGTGTTGTCAAATGCAGTCGCGGCGCGAATACAATCCCTTTCACAACGCTTTAGATACATCCAAAAAGCCGTCCATCAAGCCTTGATATAATTCTTCCCAGAGTGGCCAGTTAAAAATATTTTCACAGTCTAACACATCTTCAGGTGACCTAGTCGAAGTGGCGGAACGAGAGAGTCGAACGAGGTATCGCACAGCGTTCATGTGCTCGTTAATCCACTGACTTGGTCTAAGGTTTTATGAGACAGTATGAACCAAATTTCAAAATCATTTCACCGTTTTGAATGTAGTTAAGCTTCGGACTAGAAATTTCCCATTACTTTGTAAACTTGACCGCAAATACCACTTTCACCACAGCTACAGCGCTGTCGCAAGCAAACCGTCGCTTCGTTTTTGATTTCTGGTATGAATGAATTAATATGCAAAAACTAAAAAAGGTAAAAATAATAAAGAAAATTTGTCAACTATTTTCCCAAAGAAGTACAAATACACTTGCCTCGATCCAAGCCCACTCATAATAAATATCCACAAAAATATGAATACAATCTTCCGTCTGTACAACATTTAACCCCCAAATTTCGATACAACCAATTTTTTTTTTTACATTTATTAGTAAGCTCTGGCTTGCTGGCTCAGCAACAAATAACTTTCAAAACCATGAGAAGTTAAGTGAGAGGAACAATGTCTACAAGGTCTAAATAATAAGTCAGTAGTGCATGAATGGGTGGGGCAGGGGTTCTGAACCTTCAACTGATTGTACTTTTTTCTTCTGGTTCTACCCCTTACGTAGCAGTATCTACTTATGTCTTAACTTTGTTGCAGAGTCTAACAAAATTGCAAATTCATCACAACTTATCATTGTTCTTACCACCTTGGGAATGCCACCTTGGGAATGCCACTTTTTGGGTAGCCGCTTAAGTACACGTCTATTATTTCTATTTCTGTATTGTAACCGTTTTCTCCATTTTTACTTTGCTTCAGTGTTGCCCCTGAAGAAGGTTAGTCATGTCTCGCCGTAATATATGGCGTTAAAAGTTACCCTTTTCAACCATCATTTTGTTTCTTTGTCTTATATCTACCTTTTTATGGGGTATATAATTATATATTGTTATTTCCGGTTTCACTTGTAATAATAATAATAATAATAATAATAATAATAGCGATTTTATTAGTAGTGCTTCCACAATGTGGCTCTTCGCCTACTAATGCCCTAACTACTACAATATTTTGAATTAAAAATTATATACACAATAGATTAAGAAAAAAAAACAGAAGACTAAAAGGAAAGTCACATAATATTCATAAAAAAAAGGAAGTACCGCAAGGAAAGTAATTAAAAAGGGTTCGATAAAAAATATGTGCAATAGAGGAAGCGTAGTTATAATCATAATAATAGTAGTGATAATAATAGTAAATGTCAGTCATACGCTTCCTCCTCCGGAGAACATGAACTTCTTCGCTAGCCTGATCAACTTGTTGTAGTCAGGTTCCTGCCTTAACCTATCAGGTAGCTTATTAAATAAACGCGTTGCTGAGTATTGAAAGGTGCCACTTTCGGTTGGGATAGCCAATTTTGGCGCGTCAAGAGATCTTAAATTGTAGGCACTGACAGTATGGAATGTAAGGCGTAAGTGATCAGGCCAGACGTCATCATAGAGGGCTTTATGAGTGATTTTCAGTAGTGCCAAGTCTCTCCTTTTAATAATTGGAAGCCAATTTAAATTTTGCAAGTCCTCTAATGCAGCAAATCGCCCAAGTACGTAGCCCGCGCATGTTGTTTGAACTCTTTACAGCCGTTTTAGTTGGTATTCTGGGAGCGGATAGAAGACGACGCACCCGTAGTCCAGTTTTGACATCACTAATGACTCCACTAACTGCTTGCGGACATGGTATAGTGCGAGGTTGCGCAGTTTCCGGAAAACCGCCAATGCTGCATAACAGGATGAAAGAATTGCAGTCACGTGGTCAGCCCATGTTAGATGTTCGTCCATGTAAACCCCCAGCATTTTAGCTGTTGTGACACGTTCTAGTAGCTTCTCATTAAGGCTCACAGCTGGATAATAATCGTGTAACGCGTGAGCGCGAGACATCTGGCGAGTGGAAACAAGCATCCACTTTGTTTTAGTTTCATTTAATGCGAGGTTTGATTCAGATGAGTAATTCCCCAAGCGTGATATTGCCTCATTTAATTCCGCGACACCTTTAGCTAGGTTCTTCGTCTTTGAGTGAACGATAAAAGTTGTATCGTCCGCGTACTGGTAACAAGGACACTTAATGTGTTTTTGAAGATCAGAAACATATAGGTTGAAAATAAGAGGTCCGAGTATCGATCCCTGTGGGACGCCAAACAGTACAGTCTCAACAGACGAGGTCTTGTCGTCTATTTGAACGAACTGGCGGCGATCAGAGAGGTAGTGGACCATCCAAACAAGAAATTCATTTGAAAAACCTAAAGCTTGCATCTTGGTTAGTACTGTCTTAAAACAAACTGTGTCTAGTCTGCAAAAACCATCAAGCTGACTTCACCCTTCTTCATAGCTCGCAGGAGGTCATCGGGAAGACCTAACAACGCAGTTACTGTAGAATGGCCTTTGCGGAAACCAGATATGCTTGGTGCCAATAAAGAGAGGTCATCAATGTAGGAAATTAGTTGTTTTAGCACTAACCGCTCAAACACTTTTGAGAGAGCCGGCAGTATAGATACTGGACGGTAATCTTTCTCATTTTGTGAGTGATCCGTCTTTGGGATGGGTGAAACCCGAGCAGTTTTCCATGTTCGAGGAAACTTCGAAGAGGTAATAAAGGTATTGATAATGTGAGTGAGAGGACCGGCAATGTACTCACTCACTAACTTAACGAATTTGACAGGTATTTGATCGACACCGGTTGAACAGTCCCAGCGGAGGAGACGTATTTCCTTCAGTACGCTCTCGAACGTTACGTGACATAACTTAAATGATCGTTGCGAGTGTTCTGGTAATGACTTTGCTAGCTCCAAAAGATCAGATGTTACATCCGGGGTGATACCCAGTGACCTTTCGTTAGTGGCGATGAAGTATTTATTGAGTTGTTCTGGATCGGCTCTTAGGGGACTGGTACTAGGGTTAAGCACACGATGGATGACCCTCCAAACCTCCTTAGGACGTTTTGAGGAGAGGGCCGTCATATAAAAGGACCTCTTTGCTTTAGCAATAACCACCTTGATCTTGTTACGGATAGCCCTAAAAGCAGCCCATGATTCATCATCATTCGCATTATGCGCATCCAATCTGAGTTGATCTCTCTCAGCTTGTAACTGTCTGATATCAGCTGCATGTAACCACGGGGCCGGAGGGCGGGTTATCGTAACCCTCTTCAGAGGCGCAGGTCGATCTAAGCACTCAACAATTAGAGTGTTTAATAAGTCAACCATTTTTAGGAGACTCCACAGTGTGAACGATAGAAAGTGGCAGGGTGGAAAAGTCATGCTTGAAGCCGTTTTCGTCGAAGCATTTTTCATTACGAATGTATTTGTATCGAGGCTGCAAATCGAGGCACCCGGAGATTTGCACACGCGAAAATGCCGTCATGATCACTTACTATTGAGCACGGAATTATACCAGTATTCGTGATTCTAGGAGGGTAGTTGGTACCAAAGTGATCTATTAATGTCTTAGATGTTTTTGGAATACGCGTGGGTTGCTTGATCATCTGTTGGAGACCAAAGACATCTAAAATAGCCTGGTACTGTTTGGTTAAACTGTTAGCAGGCTGCAACATATCAATGTTCATACCACCAGTTAATATGAGTAAACCGTCCCAGGTAGCTGTAAGATGGCCAAGCAGAGTCTCTAGTCGCTCAAGCCAGTCAGAATTACTAAGAATTCGGGTAGATCTGTACATAACGCCAAAAAGTGCCTTGCTGTGCCTATTGCGGCCTGGAATCTCAATCCAAAGATGCTCAAGATCGGGTTGAAGGTTTTCAATATCTTTCCGGTGTTTGAAATTGATGCTGTTTCGAATATAAGCACCGACACCACCGCCCTTTATTGATTCTCGGTTCCGAAAAACTGTATTATAACCGGGCACAGACACGTAGTTCAGCAAGGCGGGGTTGTCTTTCAGCCACGTCTCACTTAGGGTTATAACATCCAGTGGATAATCATTAATTGTAATAAGGAATTCATTAAACGTCGAGACCATGCTCTGGTTGTTAAGGTGCATGATTCGTAGATGAGTAGCCTTTTCATGTACGACACGATGGGCTTCTTGAGACCACTGTTCAACAGAAGATTCGTTTATGTCGACCGAATCATGGCATGCGTCTTCAATGGGATAACCATAGAAAGGCAAAACCGAGAAAAGACAACTTCCGCATGTCCAGCCACTGATGATTGATTTCAGATTTGCACATTTGATGTGCCGTGGACCAAAACAAATACTATGGCTGCATTAGTAGCCATGGACAGCTGTTGGACAGCCATGGACAGCTGTTTTGGCCTTGGTAGGCCTCATCAGCATGGCATAGCTAATGCTCAGGCTCAAGTACCCACATATCAATAAAACAAGCAACGAAAACGTAAAGCTTGTGGGATGTGGCTGGAGTGACAAGGATACTTCACAAATTAATGCGATCAAGTAAGCTGAAGCCACTCAAAGGGCACTAAGGCCACAAGGTAGCGGGCATTACCCCTTAAATCTACCAAAGCAAAGATTGAGCCCAAGCATTAGCAGCCATGGACAGCTGTTCCGGCCTTGTTAGGCCTCATCAGCATGGCATAGCTTATGCTCAGGCTCAAGTAATCGCAATGAGTCCTCGTAAAACTAGGCATTAAGCCCAGGCTAAACAATCAAACACTTTATTCAACATCGTGTTGGAAGATAATTTAAAATGGCTTTCCATGTTTGATCCAGATCAGATATTTTGATTGAAAAATAAACAAGACTTACCTGTAAGTTGAAGTTTGTTTATAATTCTGCCAAATCATTAGTAGTACAGTAGGGTTAACATGAGATGCGCACGCACCGCCGCAGGTCAGCTTTTAAGGCATTTTGTGAACACCTTAGCACGACTGAACGACGTAAAAATTGTAGTGCTAAGACGACAGTCAATAAAAGAGAGGGTGGGTAATTATATGGGTGTAATGGGCATGTTAACCCTACTGTACTACTAATGATTTGGCAGAATTACACACAAACTTCAACTTACAGGTAATTCTCGTTTATTTTTCAATTCTACCAAATCATTACGTACATCCGGGTTACCATGAGACTTCAACGCAGTGGGCACAAAATGACAAAGCACCCCAAAAAGGTAGAGAAAAACCAACTTGACACTTTAATAACAGACATCTTCAAATGATGCATTTATGTTGTGCAAGGTATAAGCATATTTAAGAATTGCTACACCCATCTGGTTTGTTACAGCAACTGGCTTATTGTAAAACTTCCGAAAAGTAGATTCCTCAAGATTACATCAACGGAAACAGACATAAGATCCTTACTTGTTGAAGCACACCTAGTGCTATGGCCGGAAATTATTTCAGTATAAATGAATGCCTGCCTGGCCTAACAAAGTTTTGAGCCACCGCCCAATAGTGGCCGAGGTTACTGCCCTATACGGCTTAATGTATGAGACAAGCAATTTGGGAGAACTTCTCAGCTTCTCAGTGACCCTAAGGTAATAATCTAAAGTTTCATAAACACACAATTCCCTAACTGGATACTTGTAAAGGCGTAGATTGCCAAAAACTTCACCAGGTTTGTCTTGCTCTGTTAAGGCAAAATTAAAGGATTCCTCATTTCTCTGCATATACTGCTCAGATGTGTCCAAAAATGTCAAAGTCTGACACCTTTGTCCTGTAGTCAAGGCAATCAACATGACTAATTTCAAGGCGAGTTCCTTCAAACTGATTTCATCCAAGGGCCAAAACAAACTTAAGTAATCAAGGACAGTGTCCACAGGCCAAATGTTGTTGTACTTTGGCACAGGCTTGAGCTTTTTGAATACACCTTTAAGGTAGCGGCAAACAAGGAATTGCTTTCCAACTGGTCTATGATCTGGAGTAACACCGACCTGTTAATATTGGAGACTGCAGAACGAGCTGTATTCAGCGCCGGGTAACTTAAGCCACTCTTGAAGAGACTGTGCAGAAAAGAAAGTACAGCCCTTACAATGGGATGCAATGAATCATGTGACCCTTTACTACAAAATTGCAACCATATATTGATATACACTTTGTACTGTTTTTGTGTGCTGTCCCTTCAGGAATGCATGATGACTTCGACAATGTGTGGCGAAATCTCTGACTTTTGCAAGGATCGCCTGATAATTTGCATACCAGTAACTCCAGCCGGTGGTGAAGAGGATGGGGGCCGTCCAGAGTTGGGTGAATCAGATTCTGAGCTGATGCCTTCACTATGCATGGTGTGTCTATTAGAAGGCTCAGTACAACCGTAAAATAAGGTTGAGTTGTCCACAGAGGAATTAATAGAATTCCCAATAACTTGTCGTGCATTATGTTTTGCACACATCTGGAAACAAGACAAAAAAGAGGAAAAGCGTAAAAGAAAATTTTTGACCACTCTATGCTAAAGGCATCTGCAAATCAAGCCATTCCTGTGTTATTCCTATGTTCGATATGAGCACCCCAACCTGTTTGAGATGCATCAGTGTAAACAACTAAATCTGGACTGTTGTGAAGGATTCTCCTAGAAGCTGTCTGAATATTGGCAGACAAGCAGTGACCTTCTTCCAAACTACCATGAGAAAGGTCATGAAGGAGTCATAATTCCCCTGGTTCAATTTCAAATTTCTTTCTTTATCAACCTCAATGTGGCGATAATGCAAGGGTCCAAACTGCACCCCTGGGAAGCTAGAGACCAAGGTACCAAGAAAAGATACAACTTCACGGATTGTAAACTCCTTATAAGGAACTGAAAATGTTTGACATAATTGCAAAATTTTGACAGCTTTCCTGTTTGTCAAAGTAACTAGCATGAGAATATAATTTAAAATGAATCCTAAAAAGTCCAAAGTCTGTGTAGGTATGACTACCGATTTTTTAGGATGGATTTTAAAACCCAGGTTGCCAAAAAGCTGCACTGCGTGTAAAGTAGCTTCCTCACATTCGAAATAACTATCTTCTAGATAAAAGGAATCATCAATATAGCCCAGAGGAGTGTGGCCAAACTGACTTCTTAAGTAGCTAAAAATAGGTTTCAAAATTTTAGTAAAAATTCTAGGAACACTAGTCAACCCCATGGGTAGACTAGTGAAGGCATACAATTAATCTCTCCAAATAAATTTCAGATATTTCTGGTGTTCCAGTGCAATAGGGATAGAGTAATATGCATTCTTGAGGTCTATAGATGTCATGTAACATCCAGGCCTCACAAGCCTGATAGCTGTTTCTAAAGTGTCCATTTTAAAATGGTGGTAGGTAACTGACTCATTCAGTTTCTTTAGGTTAAATATAACCCTGTGAGACCCATCTTTCTTAGGTCGTGTGAAAATAGGAGATATTACCTGTCCATCCTCATGTGAGGATAGCCTTATTATCCCTTTCAGAAGAAATTTTTCTACCTCATTGTCAATGATAGACTGCTCAGATTCCGTAAAGGAGTAGGAAGGCCTAGAAACACTAGCGCATACTCCAGGTTCCCAGTCAAATTCAATATGACAGTGAGCAATTGCATCCCGGATGAAGGGATCTGACATGATCGTCTTCCACACATGAAGATAATCTCACAACCCTCCTGCCTTAAAGGGAGTTTGATTTGTTAGAGCACTAACAACAACGTTGTGTCTTACCTCCGATGGTGATCCTATTAGGTCTTGGTTGACGAAGACTTGAGATTCTGGTGAGGCCGAGCTTGGCCCCGGCCTTGGACTAAAAAGAATTTGTGAGGATCTCCCCCTGCCAGCTCTCTGACTGAAACGGCCACGACCACGCACACCTCTAGCAGCTGGGACTTTGTAAGGTTCCATGCGCTTCTTAGGTGTGACTTTACTACTGAGCTTTTGTGACTTTGTTAACTCCTCCACGTCCTTGTTCAGGTCATCCCCAAACAAGAAAGATGACACAGGAGTGGACGGGTTGCATAATGAAGCATATTGCTTGTTGATATCAGGACGAATGAGATCCCTGCGTTTCAGATTAAGCTCTCTATTTGCTGACAACAGCAGGGCTGCTGCGTGAGTCAAGACATTTCTCTGATCCCCACTGGAGCTATTACATAACTGGAGTATAGCATATAACCCGGACAATACCAGAGACTGCGCCTTCTGAAATGCTGAATCACTATTTCTAGTCTCCTGACGTAATTGCTGCCAAATCTGCTAGTTTATCTTTGGAGCAACCAAGTTGGTGCAATTTTCAGGTCTCAGGTACTTCTTTTGCACCTCAGTTAACTCATCTTTAGAAAGTTTCTCTGTAAGGAAACTCTTTACTATGTCCGCCAGGTTTGCATCAATGGCAGGAGATGTTTTCTCTGCAACACTAAATTCCTCTGCCAGCACCTTGAAAGAGCCACTACTTGACCCTTCAGCATGGTTGAAGTCTTAGGCTGAATAAATTTGTCGATTCTGGTTACAACAGCAGCATCTGGACTCGTCACAGAACCTGCTTCACCACCCTCAGGGTCGGTCTCAACATACTCAAAATCTGCATAAACTTGCTAAATGGATCCTTGCACTTGAGCTAAGATATCTTTTTTGGTGCCATCCAAAATTTCGGCAAACATAGCCTTAAACTCCGGCAGCGAAGGCCCTCCTGAATTCCCAACGCTTTCAGGGTTTTGAGCCTGGGAAGCCATCGTCTAAAAAGACGAAAAAAATTAGCACAAAATGGCGCCACGTGGTTTCAATGAACGTCTACATACGCTAGTCACAAACTCGTTGAGACTGAACGTACAAACAACCGGCTCGTAAAATAAACGAGAACTGTGTCGCATCAATGGGTATAAACGCGTTACATCACGAGTAAATTGACTCAGAACACGTCCTTGAGTCTATTCGGCCGAACGGCCGAGCAAAACACTGTGACGCGTCACAGGACACGAAGAATATTCAGGTCGTAAAAAAACCTGGATACAGTGGAACGCGTCCACTGTAAAAAGAAAACTCAAATTAACAAAAAACGTTTAACTTACCGTGACAAGAAGCGGCCAAAAGACGGATAACTGAAGAGCTATCATCCTCACAACTGAACCCACGGCGAACGATCTGTGCACTGACCTGTGGCGGTGCGTGCGCATCTCATGGTAACCCGGATGTACGTAATGATTTGGTAGAATCCAACATTTCGCTAGTCTCCTTCGCAGACGTCTTTGGGCTTGTCACGCGTTCCTTGCACACGAACGTCTGCTGAACTGAACTACCACTTCCGTTCGCGGCGGTTAGCCAATCATAGTTCGTTTTCCAATTTATGGAAAGTAGGACTTCGACCCCTGGATTATTTTCAGACGATGCACGTGAATCAGGTGTCGATTGCCATTCTTACTCAGCTCGTTATTGGTTTCTTCAAAACAAAGGCTAACCGCCGACGACCGGAAGTGGCAGTTCAGTTCAGCGGACGATCGTGGGCAACGAACGCGTGACGAGAATTTCGCTGGAGCATTTCAGCGATAACACGCAAGAAGTGTCCTATGTACTCGCTTTTTCTTGTGTTTGGTCAAACATTGTTTGTTTTCCTGCTAGCAGAGGTTTCACGCCCAGGGAAATTTGTTTATCGGCTAGTCACCCAACGTTATGTTTGTCAAACACAATGTTCAGGAAAATGTTTGATCGTTTAGCCGGGGCTTTAGTATTGTATTTTGCGATTACCTATCCAAACCATCTGTTTGGTTTGTTTTCCTTTTTCTCTTTTCTCCGATATTTAAGCTTATGTCAAAATTGCTTAGCAATTTTTATTAACTTGCTACGAAATGCGTCACTTGTCCATTTTCCTACCTTCTCCAAACAAACCTACAAACCTACGCATCGTCAGTGAATTTGTTTCTTGTAATGTTTTGTTATTCTGTGGTTTGTGAATCGCGGTCAATTGCCGTTGACTGCTCTAAGGCGAACGGTTTATGTCAAAATTTAACATTGCTTTGCAATTAATATTTTTGGAACTTACTGCGAGATATATTTTGCTACTTGTCTAAATTCTTAACCTTCGCCAAGTTTTTGTTCAAAGAAACGTTCGAATCTTACTTTATTTCCTTGCAATGTTTTGCTGTTTTTTGGTTTTAAAAACTACGGTCAATTCCTGTTGACTGCTCTAAACTATTAGCTAGGTTGGTACTCCTCTTTCTTTTCCACCGACATTTATGTCAAAATTGCTTAGTAATTTTTCTAGCTTATACTACAAGCTTACTTGTCTACTTTCTTCACCCTTTCCAAGAATCTTCGAACAAACATAGGGCTGGCGTCGTGTTGTTTTGGGATTTTTTAATGTTTTGAGGTTTTTGAACCGCGGTCAATTCCTGTTGACTGCTCTAAACTCAAACTATTGGCGCAAGGAAAGCTATGCGAAGTTGCTCAATACCAGTAAATAAAATAATAACCATGGAGCTCCGCTTTTAGACTTGGTTAAATCTATATATTATTTATTATTGTTTATTCACTGGCTTACAATCTCTAGATTCATTGTCTTCGAGGATGTTGGAATTTTGCTACACACATGTAAAGTGGGGGTTCTGATTCACTTTCATATTTCATTAGTCTTCCAAACCATTTAGGCAACTCACAAGCCTCGTAGCCTAAATGGTTTGGACAACTAATGATATATTCCAGTGGATAAGAACGCCCCACTTTACATGTGTGTGTTAATAAAACTTGTTTTCACGCGACTCACAATGAAATAACCTTAAAACTATAAAATTGGATCAGCACGCACCCCCATTGAAGAAAAACATGCACCTTATATACAAAGGATGGCAGTAGCACGCGTTGGGGAAGAGGTGCTCAACGAGTACTACGGCGAAGCCGCCCCAGCGGGGGGAAACCCGCCCAAGCCCCCCGTGTATGATGAATTTAGAGTTTCACAAACCAATTTTAATGATTGGTTGAATGTTTACAGGATGAGCGTTGATCCTGAAAACCAATATAGGCATAGTATTATTAACTTCACAGAAAACTTAATGCGCGGCAAAGCTTTTGATGTTATTAAAGGCGAAATTGACTTGGAGGCATTAAAGCACAGTTTGGGATGGAGGTTTTTTTTAAAAGAGAAAGGCGAAATGAAAATGGGGAAATGGAAGAAGAAACACAAAGACATTACTTTCAAGATGAACCGGTTGTATTTACCAAAGCAAACCTTAATGAACAATTTGATTCAAGATTTGACGAATTTATAGACCATATAAACGGGGAAATAGACAATTGGTCACAGCGAGGATCAGGATGGGCTATCAAAAGAATTTCAATTGTCTATGTAAATGTTGCAAGATATCAACCTTTATAAGGCGGCGCTTACATTCCGACACCCAAAAATTAGCAAACAAAAAAGCAATAGTAAACGTTAGAAGAACTCAAAAGGCACTAAGGCCACAAGGTAGCGGGCATTGCCCCTTAAATCTACCAAAGCAAAGATTGAGCCTAAGCATTAGCAGCCATGGACAGCTGTTTCGGCCTTGTTAGGCCTCATCAGCATGGCATAGATGATGCTCAGGCTCAAGTACCCACATATCAATAAAACAAGCAATGAAAACGTAAAGCTTGTGGGATGTGGCTGGAGTGACAAGGATACTTCACAAATTAATGTGATCAAGTGAGCTGAAGCTTACTTGATCACATTAATTTGTGAAGTATCCTTGTCACTCCAGCCACATCCTACAAGCTTTACGTTTTCCTTGCTTGCATTGAATGTGTTTGGCTGGGAAAACGACAATGTTACTTCTCTCAGATTAAGCACAAAAGAGAAAAGAGTCGCAAGAATAAACTTGATGCTTCTTCATGAAGACGAAAGAACACACTATTGTTTTGTGAAGAGGCTTTGGTCTTTGCTTTACGACCAAACAAAACACAGAGACAAAAAACACTTCTGCGTAATGTGCCTTATCGGTTTAACAACAGAAAAGATTCTTGCCAATCACCAAAAACACTGCAAAGGTGTGAACGGAACTCCAACAAGAATTGAAATGCCTGAAAAAGGTAAAAACGCACTGAAGTTTCAAAACCTCCAGAAACAAATTAAAGCACCACTCGTGATTTACGCCGATTTCCAAGCTTTGATTGAAAAACCCCCGAAGATCAACGTGAAAGAACCCCTGCACAGAAAAAAACAAAAAAGCATACAGCCTGCGGGTTTGCAGTAACATGTGTGAGAAGCGATGGGCAAAGCTGCGAAGTTGCGAAAGACAGAAAAGGCTGTGATGGTGACAAAAACGCAGTGGAGGAGTTTCTCAACAGAATTTTTCGCCCGGAAAAAAAAACTACGCGAAAGCTTGGAAAAACCAGCGCCGCTCAAAATGACACCCCATGACTGGCACAAATTCAACACCGCCAAAAACTGCCACATCTGCAAGAAGGCCTTGTGAAAGAAGAATTTCTTAACTCAATGCGGGCAAGTACTGCGGACAAAGCCACAAAGGCTGCTTTAACAAAGCTTTGAAAGAAATTGTGTTAGTTGGGCCCAAAACACAAAGAAAACCAAAAGACGGCATCGACAAATGGATCGAGAAAAACCAAGAAGAATGTCTTTTCAGCGGAACGCCACTTCTTTGCAAAAACTTCAGAGACGCTGTAAAGGATCACTGCCACATCACAGGCAAATTCCGCGGCGCCGCACACGACGCGTGCAACAAAAAACTGGCGATAAATTTCAAAACAATCCCCATTCCTGTCGTGTTCCACAACCTGAAAGGCTACGATACGCACCATCTGATGCAGGCGATGTCGAAAGTGGAGGGGGCTGGAGAACTGAGCTGCATTGCCAAAAACATGGAGAAATACATCTCATTCTCTTTGGGAAATCTGCTCTCCAGTCTCGACGCACTTGTGAAATCCACACCGAAAGAGGCGCTAAAAATAACGAAAAGACTTTGCCCCGAAGAAGCAAAGCTCGATTTGTTGTGCAAAAAAGGAATTTACCCATATGAGTACATGGATTCATGGGAAAGATTTGGCGAAACGAGCCTCCCCGCCAAAGAACTATTCTTTAGCACCCTTTCAGGCGAGCATATCTCAGACGACGATTACCAGCATGCAGAAAAGGTTTGCGAGAAATTCAAATGCAAAACCCTCGGCGACTACCACGACCTTTATGTTAAAACAGACGTCGACTTTTGGCAGATGTATTCGAAAACTTACGCGATCTCTGCCAAAAGCAGTATGGCTTGGATCCAGCCCACTATTACACATCCCCCGGACTGTCGTGGGACGCGCTCCTTAAAAAGACAGGTGTCGAGTTGGAACTCCTGGCAGACACTGACATGCATTTGTTTGTTGAACGCGGAATACGCGGGGGCATTTCAATGGTCAGCAAGAGGTACGCCAAAGCAAGCAACCCACTGGTGCCAGGTTATGACAAAAGCAAACCAGATACCTTTATCATGGATTTTGACGCCAACAACCTTTATGGCTGGGCAATGAGCAAAGCCCTTCCAGTAGGAAAATTTAAGTGGAATGCTTGGGCCCCCACAAAGGACGAAATTCTCGAGATTGAAGAAAACGGCAAAAAGGGTTATTTCCTTGAAGTCGACCTCGAGTACCCCCCAGAGCTCCACGAAGTGCACAACAGCTATCCTCTTGCACCTGAGTAAAAGGCTGTGAAAAAAGAATGGCTGTCCCCACACCAAGAGAGAATGATAGAAAAACTCAACCTTAAGCCACCAGACTGCCAAAAGCCTTTGCTGACGTTGCAGGACAAAAATAACTACGTGGTGCACTACCGAAACCTGCAGTTTTACCTGAAACAGGGCATGAGGCTGAAGAAAGTCCACAGAGTGCTGGAGTTCGAAGAAAAACGCTGGATGGAACCTTACATCAGGATGAACACAGAGTTATGAAAAAGGGCCAAAAGCACGTTCGAAAAAGACTTCTATAAGCTTATGAGCAACTCTGTCTTTGGGAAAACCATGGAAAACCTGCGCAACCGTACGGATGTGAAACTGGTGCGCCCCCCACGAAACACCCAGGCCAAGGAAACTGATTGCAAACCCCCTTCCCTCGAGGCACGAGTTCTTTGCAAACGATCTTGCAGGAATAAGCATGCGCAAAAGCAAGTTCTACTTGAACAAATCTGTTTACACGGGGATGACAATACTGGAAAACAGTAAACTGCTGATGTATGAATTTTTCTACAACATCTTAAAAAAGCAGTATGGGCAGAAATGCGAGCTTCTGTACACAAATACAGATAGCTTCCTGCTCGAAATCCAAACAGAGGACATTTGCGAAGACATGGGGCCCGAAGGCTGCCTTGACCAAAATCTCTTTGACACAAGCGACTACCCGAAAGACCACCCGATGCATTCAGAAACCAACAAAAAGGTTTTGGGAAAAATGAAAGACGTATGTGCAGGGACTCCGATTGCTGAGTGTGTGTGTCTGCGGCCATAGATGTACTTCATCATCAGAGCCGACGAAAAAAAACATGAAAAGGGCCAAAGGCGTGAAAAAGAACGCGGTCAGAAAGGAGATCCTGCCGAACAGTACAAAGAAACCCTCTTCGTCAAGAAGCAGCTGACACACGGAATGAACATTCTCCGGAGCGAAGGGCACAACATATTCGGAATAAACGTGAACAAAACCTCTCTTTCTCCGTTTGATTCGAAAAGATGGATAGAAGAGGACGGAATCAAAAAAACGCCTTCGGTTACAATCCTACGCCGACTGATTCAGAAATGGATGAAATCATGGATTTCCTTGGTTGGGTTTTGGGGACTTGATGGCAAAACTTTCCAATTGAATGTTTGTGTGGTACAGTATATCATGGCACTGCTTGCAGGTCAGATTCAAATTCATTCATTCATTCAAAAAGGCCGGTTGATGAATTTAATTGTTCTGGCCAAACAGAGATGAATACTTTGGTTAAACTTATATTACCAAACATTTTTATTCCAGGAAATGACAAGGAAGGCGTCGAGTTTTTTAATGAATGGATTAAACCAGTTTTTGATGGAAATCCGGGGTTAAAAAATAAAATCACAGCCGCAGCCAATGAAATGGAAAAAGAAACTGGCAAAAGCGACTGCATTTTAGATATCGGAGAAGAATTTGTGGGCAGTTTAAAATCTTACTTCATGTTAAATAACAAACAACTAGCCGTTTTGGAAAAAATCATGAATCTACCTAACAATTATTCACTGATTAAGAAGCTAAGATTATTAATACAGAGATTAATCTATTAGATGAGGTTTTCAGGGGGTAGCTCTGTGTTTGGCGGAGCAACCAACAACCTGCGCACGAAACTGCGTTGGGGTCTGTCGTGCAAATAGTACAAAACAGGCGTGTCAGGTTTCATGACAGTTCTTTCAATCTTGAAGACTTTCAAAGACCAGACAGGATCTGTGGCTCTTTTTTTGCCGCCCTCCAACTCTCCAGGTTGGTAAAGATAGCGGACATTTACAAGATGGGGGAGCTGTTTTTCACGCTTTCCCACAGGTCTTTGATATGACGTTGAAAGCTTGGAAACAACCGCCTTTTCTTTGATCGCAACCGCCGGCTTCTTCTCAGTCAGGCTTGTTTCCTCGTTGTTCAAAGCCGCAACAACCTCTGGAAGCCGTTTCACCCACTCGACAGATCTCTGGCCTTCCTGCAAACGCATTTCCACAGCATACTGGTAACCAAACAGGCGCTCAGCCAGGGTGCGGTTGAAACGCTCGACAATGGCCTGGTCGCGGTGAATTTCAGGTTGTACGCGCCGGATATACGTTTTGTGGTTTTCCATTTCTTTAGTAACTGCACCCATAAATTCACGCCCAGGATCAACCTAGAGCATTTCAGGCCATTTCAGAGGCGAGCGTTTGTAAATTTTGCGAAACGCCTCGGCGACTTCGTCAGAGATTTTTTGAGGTCAAAGGTTCGGCCTCTTTGTAACGGCTAGCCACGTCTAAGACTGTGAGAGCGTACTTGTACACCTTGCGCCCGCGGGGAGTTTGTCATGCGGCAAAAAAAGAAGGTCAGCTTGGTGCACCTTGTTGGGCGTGAAAACATCGAACTTCGGCCGAGGAATGCGCCGAGGCGCCAGGAGATAAATCTGCCAAAGCGCCTGCTTGATCAGCCACTTTTTTGCGTAGTCCTCAGTTACCTTTGCAGCTTCAGCCAGTTTTTTCATCGCGGCGAGGCCTTTCCAATAGCCCCCGGGAGTGTAATAGACCTTCGCGAGTTTGGCGTCCATATTTCAACACATTATGAAACTTTTGCTGTTTTCATTCGTTCGTTCGTTCGTTCACTCATTCATTCATTCACTTGTTCACTCGTTCGACACTCATCCATTCATTCATTTATTCACTCACGCACTCACGCACGCACTCAAGCACTCGTTCATTCATTCATTCATTCATTCATTCATTTATTTACTCATTCACTCATTCGCTCATTCACTCATTCATTTTGATCTTCATACATGTAGCTCTACAACACACTTTTAGAAATGAATTTTAAGCCGTGTTTACTTCCTAAAACAAGTGCAAGCACAGCAATGGCAAACAAAAACTTCCCCTCACCACCAGGCTTCTCGCAGATGTAGTGATGTTCTGAGTCACAATAGTCGTCATTCCAGAAGCCCGCTAAAGAACCTCCAGCCACTGTGACACAGTCATCCACCCCAGCATAATCATTTGGTTCCTCTGTGTCCCAGTGAGTGTAATTGACTAGTGAATTATCACTCTCCCATCTGTACACTCCTTCAGCTGCCATATCATTTAACCCCATCCACCTTGCCTGATAAAAAAATGTTGTTTTTGTTATGTATGAATTACTTAACATTCACTTGAAGCTGCATTACTAAGCAGATGAGGAACTGTCAGACATACATGTTTTTCTAATAAGCACTTGGGTGCTCATCACGTCTTTGGTGGGGGGGGGGGGGGGGAAAGGGAATGGGGTAAGAGTGAAATGTACTTATGGAAGAGTTTTTATGTTGATCGAGGAGGGAACTTAATAATTAACATGTTACAAACAGAGAGATGACTCTTTTCTCGTGTACTGCACGTACCAAAATCACATGCAAATAGAAATTACTGAATTGATAACTAGAAGGTGAATTGCCTTCTCTTCTCTTTGCTATTTTTACTACTAAGTCTTAAAGCTGTTAGTTAAATCATGTAATTGATCAGACAGGTAAATTATGGAAAGAGAACATTTCCAGCAACAGAGAGAGGGGACTCATTGGACAGTGGGAACTAATAATTGCAAAGAAATGTAGTATCTGCATCTCAACATGTTACTGACTGACATACACAGATTTCCTGACTGACTAACTCTAGTGGCTGGGCGGATGGATGGATGAACAGATGGACAGACGGATGGACGGAAGGACAGATGGACAGATGGAAGGAGTGAGGGAGGGAGGGAGGGATGTACGGATGGACAGACAGATGGATGGATGCACAAACGGTCAGACGAACAGACTGACTGACGGACAGACATGGATCGATGTATAGACAGATGGACTGACTGACTGACCTACTGACCAACCAGATACCGATGTAGACAGACAGAGAAAAAGACAGACGATATGTACATGTAAATAAAAGAAAATGGTAATCATGTTGAACAACATAAACAAAGAAGCAATCAGCATGATGATCACCACTCAGACGCCAATCCAAGATCTGCGTAATACTAATAAAATGCTGTTCAGTGGCATCATCTATCTTCAGGAGGTGTTCTCCAGTGGATCGGCAATCTGTCTTAGCATCAACCCATTTCTTCCTTAAAGCACTAAACAGGTAACAGGAAGAACCATAGAAAACCCAACCAGCTGGACAAGCTATGGGTGCTAAAAACAAAACAAAAACAGACAGATGATATCAGAATTTGTTAATAGGATTCAAATAATACATTATTTCCTGGATTAAATACTGTATAGCCCTATAATATACTGGGCCAGAAAAACACAAGAAACAAACGTTCAATGCACTGCAAGATCAAACTTATCCAGACTCAAAAACCTTCCCTAAGGAAATGCTAGGGTTCTGCTCAACACCTTTTCACAGAGCAGATCTGCACAAACTACAAAAGCATATCTAGCCTGTGCTGCTACAGCAGTGAGCATTTGGTGATCTTTGCATTTACATTTAACATTTGAACACTTCATCTTCTTAAAAAATGTAGGGGTTTCATTAGAAGCGGGCAAACAGCGAAAATCGCCGCCTACTTTATCAGAATTTACCTCTTACCGCCGCCTACTTTGTCCATGTTTTCACTCAAGTTATTCAAAAAAATCATCAGGTTGCCGCCCACTTTAGTTAGCTCAGATGGCTATTTCAAAACGCATTGAAAACCCTGAAAATGTACCAGTAACGGAGCCAGGAAATTTTTGGACTAACAAGCAAGCTTACACTGACTATGTTCACCACTCTCCTTGTCTCCTCCACCTCTTCACATAAAACTTGAAGGAGATGTAGACGAACCACTGATTACCACTATCCCACCCATATTTGTTCCGTCCAACACCACAACCACAACATTTTAAAACCTTTTTTTTTATATAATGAATTTTTAACATCAGTGTCTTATAGCCTGCGTCGCAGATTTTAACTAACCCCGGTTAGTACCGTCTGCGAAGCAGCGCCAAATTCCTTGTTCTGTACCAGAATTTGAGTACGCATTATGATTGGCTCGTCAACAAAAGCCTTTTGTTGACGAGCCAATCATAACGCGTACTCAAATTCTGGTACAGCACAAGCAATTTAGCGCTGCTTCGCAGACGGTACTAACTGGGGTTAGTTAACGTCTGTGACGCAGGCTAGTGTCTTACTATACATGAGCACAAATGGCTGGGCCACCCATACACCAGTGAACATTGTTGGTCCACAAAAATGTAATAAATCACAACACTACATCTTCCTAGCCCACGATGGTACTGCTGAGCTCCTCATACTCCACACATCAGCTACACAGAGGGGGTGTAGCTAAGAAAAAACCTAATCAGGCTCATTAATGAACCCAGCTGGCTCTTTTGGATTCCGCACCTTTGAAATTAGACCAGATAATTAACATGTTCTGTTGAAATTTCAGATGAGGATAAGCTCTGTTTCGGCCAATGAAATTCGCCGGCAGCCAGCTCTAAGCAAAAACATTGTCAGGGCCGAACCTGGAAGAAAAGCATGGAAATGTTTGAAAACTCACCAGAGGTTGGAGGTGGAGAGACAGTTTTGAAAGTGGGCATTGGAGCTCCTACAGAGATAAAATAAGAGTGAAAAGCTAAGCGATTGCAGCGGCAACCACTAATTGGAGACAAGGTAGAGAAAAGTTCCTTGTCAAAGGCAGCAATAAAGCACTGTGAAGACCATGCTATCCCTAAAACACCAAGATTCCAGAAGTGTAATCTGAAGACCTACATACACTTACATGCACTGTAGAGCCATTTATAATATAAATGCATGCCCTTGAGGAGAAAAACTATGGCCTATTTAAACTTCTAAAGCATAATCCTCATCATCATCGTCATCATCATCAACAATAAGAACAACTTCATTACCATCATATGACTTCCACTAGTGCCAAAGAGACCCATTTCCCAAAAGTCGCAATCCCTTGTCACACCTGATGAGTTTTTACTGCAATCTCTTCCTTATTGCAGTCAATCAGTGTTTGATCCAATTCAACCAATCATTTTTTTTATTTCAAAGAATTTAATATTTAACTTTCAAAATAATTTTAATTTTGATTGAATCTTTCATGGAATTATTGGGACTTCAACAAAATTAATGGGCGTCTGGCCAATTTTATATAATAAAGCTCAGAGTAAAGTGAAGTGATTCATATATTCACCATTAATTTAAAGTTCAAAGTAAATCTCCAACAGTTATTCTTACTCCTCTTTCTGACTTTAGTATGACCATCCCAAAATAATCTTCATCCAAATCTGCCCCATTCTTCTCGCCTGGCTTTCATGAGTGTGGTGACAGGGCAGTGCTATAGCAGTGCCCGGTGGCCCCTTTTGACTTGCTTTTGCCTTTGGGCACCAAGGAAATCTTAGTTTTTATACAAAATGTCGATGCTGAGTACCTTGGATCTCAAAGGTTCAGAGTTGTGTGCTCCCAAACATTTTTCTTAGAGCACAGTCGTGGCATGAGGATTAATATTTGTTTTTATGCCATGCCATAGAAAATACAGCCAATCAGCATGCAGGAAAGTCATTGTCTATTTGTCAGTATTCCACCGAACCTTCCCAATAGAGGCGATCGATCAGTGCAATTCAACAGTATCACACCCAACCTTCCCATCGTGCGTTGAGATTGTTTTAGTGCTTGAAAATTGGTATGAATTTTGCTACCGTTTGACTATAATAACTTTATTTTACATTAACATTTTATTATTTGTAATTTGGTCATGAATTTTAATTTAAAAACGCTGTCAAGATAGTGGACATTAGGAAGCCATTTCAAAACCATTCAAGTCTGCACGTATCTCACATTGATTATGATGGCCTTGCTGGCCACTGTATTTTCTATGGCATGGTATAAAATAGTTATGCAACCCTTTCTCGTGGTATGCCATGGAATATCCCACTTGTCACTTGTTGTATTTTCTTGGTATACACACTAGCCTTTATACAAGTGACTCGTGGATATTCCACGGTATAGCACTCGAAAGTGTTGCATAACTAGTATACATAGCATGCTATGGACTACCACCTTGTTGGATCAGTCGGTAAAGCACCAGTCTGCTGAGCGTAAGGTCATGGGTTCAAACCACAGACCGACCAGTACAGGGATTTAAATAATACTGTGTGCTTGAAACATCTGCCTCAGCTCAGTTGATCATGTCTTTGGGCAGTGACATTAAGCCGTTGCCCTTGTCTCCTTCAACTCTACACATAAAACTTGAAGGGGATGCAAAAGAACCCACACAGTGATCATAAAGAGTAGGGAACCCTGAAACATATCAGGGTTGGGTGAAGGATGAGCGATAGGCTGACCACCTCTCACTAAGACTGAACCTCTGTTAGTCATGGAAACCTCTTAGGAGACCCTTAATCCATTGGCGCCCAGCCGTTTTTACATTTTCAGAGTGATTTTCCACCTATAAATGATCCATAGCATTTTGTGACTCTTTATCTGAAACTACCATAGAAAAGTGGTGCTTTCCTAAGCACTGGAGGCTCAAGGTTTCTGAAAATGTCATTCTGGCGTAGCTATTTTTTATCCGTGGAGCTACAAGGACAGCCCAAGTTCGGTTTGCTTGCGATTTTTGCTAAGTTTACAGCCACTTTTTATCTTTAGTGGCTGCCTGATGAGCATCATTAAGCGTGACGGTAGCTAAGAGTCCAGTTTCTCAAAGAATCGAGCAAGGTGATGTACTTTGTTGCCGAATTTGGCTTGTTACTCGACGAACTGGGAATTTGGCCAGTCGTACACTTAGTACTTCTGGGACTCGACTATTAATGAATTTCTCGATCTACCGCCGCATATTTTGGAATTTGTGAGCACTTAAGATGACCACCAGCACGAATTTTTGGTGATAGGTCAGAGTGGCTGTAGACTTAATTTATATGAAAAAGAATTGGGGTAGGGAACGGATGGTGTCAAAAATTCTCGTTATTTCCCAGCATGCAATGCAGTCGAGGAAATACACATCTAAGAGAATGGACATTCGAGAACTCTTAGAAACGCAGATAAGAAGCTTTTCAAGGTACAATCAGTGGAACCCGATTGCCCCCTTAGTAACATCATTTCTTCCCTGCTAGCAGAGGTCTCTGGCGGCAAGAAAGGAGAGAGACCTCTGCCGGTGCCCGACGAGTTCTTTCATGTAGCCGCTGACCACATTCTTGGTTAAAACTAACCGGTTTTGAAAAACCGGTTTTCGTTAAACAGGAATGCGCTTACTCTGTTTCTATTCTCTGCTGAAAACTTCTGAGCCCACAATACTATAATCACAATGGCCTCAAATGAATCTCGATCAAGATTTTAAATCGGCGGTTTCTTCCCTCAACAGTCACACTGTGAAGGATATAACACCAATGCAGAAGAAAGCTATTATTACGTTCTTGAACAAACGCGATACATTCGTGTGTCTTCCAACAGGCTACGGAAAATCCCAACTGGCAATCCGCGTAGCCGCAGAGTTGTCAAGTTTGCAAGTCTCAGTACTCTCCCGAGCCATCAGTTTTGGTCGTGTCTGCGTTGAATTCCCTCATTAAGGACCAGATATTGTCGTGTGAAAGACTGGCGGAATCAAATCTATCAAGATCGAAGGTGACTTTCCTTCTCTTGAAGGAATAGAAATTGCATATGTCAGCCCGGAGCATTTGGAGCTAGTTGTAAACATAGTTCCCGAACTCGGAGAAGGTCTTTTCCTGTGACGGCTGGTTTTACTAGTGTTTGAGAATTTCATCTCGGACATCAGACACTTTAATTGTAGTTTGTTGTGAGCTTGCAAATTTTAACGCGCAAACCGGTCTGCTGTGTAAGGTCGCACGTCATTTGTTGTCAAGGGAACGCTCGCGCTTGCGCGGCAGGAAACTCGTCGGGCACCGGTAAAGGTCTCTCTCCTTTCTCGCCGCCAGAGACCTCTCCTAGCAGGGAACATCATTCCGAAGGAGAAAGAAACAAAGTATCAACTCAGAAACAAAAGTGCTCATCGCCCGGATATAAAGTCTGAAAGATTTAAAAATGTTTTTGTAAATAGGCTTATTTCTACTATTTGTATACAGTATGTCTTAGGTATTTTTATCCTTCTATTGTTTGGATACAGTATGTCTTATGTATTATTAGACTCCCATCTGCTGATGTGACTTAATATGTCTTTTTATCTTAGGAGGAATAAAGACTGATTGATTAAAAATGGCAGGAAGGCCCGAATGCACTGGAACAAAAGCTGTATCTACCCTCGGGAGAAAAACACGAACAAAAACATGTCATTTCTAAGCTAGAACAAGGACTGAATTTTGTTAGGATGCCGGGTTGAAGTTAGGTTTTTTTATCACTGATGATTTCTTTAAGAAACATAGAGGCAAACAGGGCATTTTCGTCGCTTCTCTTTGACGTTAAAAACGGTCAGTTTTGTTCTCAAAAGGCCATATTTGGTAAAAATCGCTATGTTTCTTGCATTAATTGCAATCCAAATTTAAAGGACATTCTATTCGTGCTCACAACTGACAGTTAAGGCAATATTCGTGCGATTGAGAAAGTTGCAATGTTTTGAAGCATGGGAGTCTTGTGCGGCCGGTTTTGGCGCGAATGGGTTAATGTGCCATTTGGCATGGATGAGGAATAATAATGATGATGATGATGATGATGATGATGATGATGATGACGACGATGATGATGATACTGCATAGTACCTGTGGTTCACGCAAGTGAATAATTCAATATCAAAGTCTTACCTGCGGTCTTTCACAGATGTAGCTATACTCCTTGTTACAGTGGTTATCATTCCAACGCCTGCCAAATAACTCAACACAGTCCTCCCCAGCCCGGTCATTGGGTTCATTTTGATGCCAGTTGCTATACACAGAACTGTTGTATGGCGTCCCATCACTCCAAACAAACAAGCTTTCATTGCGACGATTATTCAGACCAATCCAATAGTGCTCATTTCTAGCAGTGGAGGATTTACTGTAAATAAAGTCCATTTCTGACTTTTTAGATACGCTGACAAGGTCGCCACCAAAACTAAGACAGTAACTCCGAGCATTGTCCCAGTTGAGGCCTCGTAAATGGAGAGATCTCACCCTAAACAAGTAAAAGGAATTGCCAAAGCCATACCAACCAGCTGGACAGCCTAAAAGAAAGAATTGAAACACAAGAACAACTTTCTTAGGTTTTAAGCATCAGAACACCATCCAAATACCATCCTGTACACTTCCACGAAAAAAGTCAAAAGTTTTGCAAGTACAACTTTAATTTAATGCTGAAGAAAACATCAAGCCGAGCCAAAGAAAAACCTAAAAGTGTTGATGTCTTCAAAAGTCAGCTTAAAACGTATCTATTTAAACAAGCATATTGTTGAGTTTAATTTTTATTGACAGCATAAGTTCTATTGTAAATAATTTATTTTAGCTTTTATAGTTAGGTATGTAATACAATTCCCTTTTTTGTTTTGATTGAGTTAATCAGTATACTGAGTTGCAAAGTATATTTTACTTCTTAATTTTAATTAATACTGTAATTACTACTGTTGTAAAGTGCTACGAACAGTTAAAGTAATAGCACTATATAAATCATTAAATTATCATTATTATTATTATTATTAAACATAACTTCTAACTTGCCTAAAGTATGCTTGTACCACAGAAATAGTAGGACTTAAATTTGATTTTGACCCTAACTTTAATTTTTTAAGAGCGTGTATGTGTAAGAACCGACCACTCAAATTTTGGTGCAAAATGGATTGCCCTCATTTTTTTTATACAAGTCAAGCAACATATGCAATGAACGAAAATGGCCTTTATTTCAGATTCGCTTTCCTTATTTTTTGACGAATTTTTTTTATAGGCAAGTCGAAAACCACACAAAACCGGAAATTGAAACACTTAATTTTGGTGGTTACGCAATGCATGCTAAAAACTCGCACAATGAACAAAACAACCTAATTTTTTTAGAATCACTAGATAATTCTTTTTTCTTTCCACATAATTAAAAAATACTCGCTTATCTTAAACACAAGCAAAGTTATGATTTTTTTCTCGAACCCTCTTAAAAACGTCTTTAGCATTTTTGCCAACATAGCCTCCAAACAAACAGATTTTTTTCAAAAGTGGGACCTCTACATGAATGATGTCTGTTATCAGCGTAATGTACTATGGCTAAGCTACAAATATCTGTATTAAACGTTGTGGGCACTCGTAAGTTTGGAGCGCAAAAAATTCGAGCAAGTAGCTGAAAATTCAACGTTTTGTGTAGAAATGACAAATCTCGTGACTTATCTGAAATGAGTTTTAAGTTTTGTCAGCGAATGGTTAGATGTTACCTGATTAGATTTATTGAGTTTCAACGTTTGGAGAACTTAGTGAGACTTATTTTACACCAACAAATCCAGACATCTTTGGAACTTTGCCTTGCTTTTGATTTCTAGCACTGAATTCATTCGTCACCTTTGCAGTAACGCATCACGCATTTGCTTTGATTAAAAATCTCGTATATACTATTTCCCACGAAATGAGAGCCTTAATAGTTATATTGATAGCTATTCACACCAATTATTTCCTTTACGTGGTGTTATAGGTTTCTTATAATGTATGAGGAGTCATCGCTAAGGCCGGTAGTATAAACCGGTGTATGGTATAAACCTGCGTTGTGGTCAATGTCAACGCCATTAATTTTGTTCGTTTGATTGATCGTTCACGAGTCTCTTTTCACCAAATGCAGAGTTCTTGGCAATAAATGAAGCAGAAAAACGTATGGAGAGATCTTTAGCTAAACTGATACCCGAAATTGAAAAATAAAAACAATCTCGGAATAAAATGGGTGCATTTTGGTTCATTTCACCGCAACATCATTATAACTTTCAGATTATCGAGGAAGTTTGCCGGTGTTTCACTGTATTTCTTTGTTTTTCAAAAAAGCGGAACCGGGTTTAACCAAAATGACCACTGTTGTATGTTTTCTTTGCTGATTGGAAGTTTCATTAAGTACGTTTACAAATTTAAAAGCTTTGAAGAAGCATAAACAAACTTCTACAGCAAACAAGTTTCTTTTACTGCAACTGTTGTCACGCGTAACGCATTCATAAAGAAACACCCTATCAGTTCAAAACTTCGCGTCCAAGTTGCAAATTAAACAAACAATAAACAAATTAAAGTTAAATCAGTTGAAAAAAATTTCTCCTTGGCAAAGAAAAACAAAACAAAACAAAACCAAAAAAAAAACAGTTTCTCTGCAGTGACAAAGAAAATCGCATCGCAGAGTGGAGTTAAATAATTTTTTTAAAATAACCATTAACCACCATGATATTGCCGGGCTACATTTCACATTCTGCAAACGCGGAGCGATGTTAGTTCAGTGACGTCATAACCACTGGAACTCTCGTAGATTGCTAAAAGTAAAATCGAAGGAAAAACATCGTCTGCGACTGATGTGATCAGTTTAGTTTAGTTATCGCTCAAGAAGCAGTTACATTCTTGAACAAAATAGGACAACTTCTGCACCAAATCCTTCTTCCTATCTTTCGATTTGAACGCTACATCAAAGTGAAGCAAGATTGTTTTGAGCATTGTGACGTTAAACTTTTGCAGTTTTTCTTCCTTGACGCATTTGCACAGGTCTGTAGTATCGTAACAGATGGGATGCTGCGGGCTGAGCTCTGAGGCAATATTAGCAAGGATCTTCTCTCTTTCTTCTTCCTCCTCCTCTGCGTAGGCATCATTAAGATCAATGTCCTCGTTACCACGCCTCCTTCGCGCTGGTGCAAGGCCGGAAAAGAATCCCTTAACATGGTTTTTGGTTAGCCATTCTTCTCTTCTGAAAAATCGACTGTTGTTGTCATCTTTTGCGTTTCGCATATCTGAAGCTACTTGCGTTGGATCAGCTTTATCTCCTGTTTGTTTTTCCAATATCAAACTTTGCTGTTAGGTAGTCCTTCACTTTGGCAGAAAATCTAGTTGCCCCTCGTCAAGGACTTTGTAGCGCCCACCCGAGTGGAAGTTCACATCTGGATCCTGCACTCTTACTTGCTGTTGCTGTAGTGCTGTCAGTACTAGCAGACTTCTTTACCTGGTCAACAGTAGAGAATTTCTGAGCCCATTCTCTTCTAAGCTTGTCAAAGGTGGACTCCATTTTCAGTTTTCCTAGAGTGTGGTCTCCAACGTCTAAGTGAGCTTCGAGATCGCCGAATTATTCGAAGATCATCTGGCATCCAGATTCAGGACACGGAAAAATCCCTTCCTTTTCGGCACCGCTCGCACGTGCCGACTTATATAAACGAGTATCCTTGAAAGGGAAAAAGTCCTTCACAACCACCAAGTCAGTAGAGCTTTGATGCCTTTTAAATAGGCGATCAAAGGGAATTAATTTTTCCGGGCCAATTCCATATGACTTCCAGACGCGCACCCGACTTGTTTCATACGCAAAGTTGTGATAACTGCTGAATCCCTCAACACCTTGAACATCGAGCGTCTTTTTGCTGACGACATTGAGGTAGACACATGGTGATGTACCCTTTAGATAGCGTTCCAAAAGTGCGCTGCGCATATCATCTGTAGATAAAATGTCATGTCCTTCATTGTAGTATCTGCGAAAGGACGCTTTCATGGGACACAGAATACGGTCGCAAACATCTTTACCATGTTGTGGCTCAGAATAGTTGTACCGCAGGATACGGACACCAATTCGTTCTCCAATATCTGCAACTGCAGCGATAAGGGAGTGGTTGTGATAGCACCCTGCCCTGTCAGAACGGAGATAAACAGATTCTATTTCTGGGTTTTCGGTCTTGATTGCCTCCAGGAGATTCTCAAGTATAGAACTACTGAACAGCAAACCAATCTTGCTGGCATGAGTCGAAGAGGTGAGCAGACTTCCAGAACTGGTATTGAATGAACTGTGGAAATATGCCAGCTCAATCCCCTTTTGCCATACCAGTCACATTGCCTTTCTCGATACTTCAACTGTAAAGATTTCACGGCCCAGTTCATAACTATCAATTCCGAACTGGAATCCTCCATTTTCAAGACGTCCTGTTTGGCTTCGTCCTGATTGATTGTGCGAAGTATATGTGCTTTCCACTGTTGTGCCCGCTCAAAGTCATAAAGAAGACCTTATCGATGTTCTTGATTATACGGATTCCAAGATGAACCTCGGATTTCTGCTTCCACTTCGTTCAAGACTGCTTTCAAGGTCTGGCACTGGCCACAGCTTTCAATATGCTGATGAGAACACACAGCCTTGAAGTCTGGGTCACAACCATCATTTAGGGCCAGCTTTCTGCAGTGGTCGGCACAAGTTGACTCATCCGGCTTGCAGTGGATAGGATAATCTGTCTTCAGGTACCGCTTTGAGTCTCTCAACCTGCTTTTGGCATTGTTACCCCACTGCTTTTTTTCTCCTCCTTTCTCTAAGTTGACAATGATTCTCGCCACAGTCTGAAAACCAGCAGCACCATCAGCAGCTATGTTGTCAAGCCCTTGAAGAGACTTACGCTGAGAGGCTTCCCGCACTTCTAAGATTTTGAATAAGGTTGATCGGCTCAAGGGTTCGCATTGCTCTTCTTTGCAAAATTCAAAATATTGATTGATCATGGTAGACCTTGCTACGGTTCGCACGACATTAGGCTTTTGAATCTTCTCGCCATTATCAAGTTTGAGGATTTTATTGCCATATGCGAAATCTTGATAAAAATTAGGACGATTAGAAAATTCCACGAAATGGTCCACCTTTTCCATATCAAGGCGTACACGGTGTTTTTTCTCTGACACTGGTACTATGCCAGGGCCATGGAACTTTGCGTGTGAGTGGGCCTGCTTTATTTGCCAGTCTGAAAGTTTTCCATAAGGTGAATGGATTGCCTGTAGGGTTTTTGCTGGGTATCGAAAAGCATATAGGCTGAGAATTTGTTCCTTTAAGTTCTTTGATGTAGCATTTTTATACGCCGTCATTAATATCACCAGATCATCAAAATACTGTAGCCAAAATAAAAAGGGGAATTACCATGGAAACGCTGTTTTAAAGTACTGTGCAGGAAGACGTCAAAAGTGTTAATCCTACTTTGTAAAAGTAAAGAAAAATGGCCTGGTTTCAAATTTTCAATCTCTTTGCATCTTTTTTACTTTGCAAGGTCATGGTATCCCCCATCATAAGAACGTTTAAATTCAAAAGAGGGCAATCTGGGCGTGGCTAGAGTTTTATTTGACCCCCGAAAGATACCACTCTAAAATGAACATGATAGCATTTCATCTAAAATTAGTGGCGTTTTCTCCTGAAAACGCGAAAGGGAGATTTACTCCCCGAGCAACCCAGAGCTTTTCTAATGGGAGTCCCCCCTTCCCCCTGAAATAATTCTCGGGACCAAATAGGCAATTATTTGAAATTATTGCCTGGAAGGGGAACGAAAGGGGTGGTGAGGCTTCGACTCGTTGTATCCTCTTTTTAAAGAGCAGCTATAGCATTGAAACTATATTTTGTACTTACGTGATCCGACAGCTGCGTTCACCAAACAATCTGAAGATTTCCCTTGACAGTTTTAAACCGATGACATGCCTTCTTCCCACGGCAGTAGATTTTCCCTTATGATCAGGGTACTGACATGATCTTGGTGGTCGCCAAAAGTTCCCCAAAGAATGTCTTGGACAAATAGACATCATCCCTTTCTGAGATTCGGTAACCGAGAATAGACCGGCCCTCGCTAAGATAAGATCCGTTTCGGACAGACTTTCCGTAGACAAATGATAGTTGACGAGGTGCCCTCCAATATCGTCATTACAGTCTCTCAAAGGAAACAGCGTCTCAAGGGCTCGACTTACCCCACAATCACCTTTTACGATAGCGTGGAAAGAACACAATTTCGGCGACATTTTGATAACGCGAAAACAACACAGGAAGTTTTTAATAAACACGCTAATTTGATTATGGTAACTTAGTTAACCTACAGAAAATGCTAAAAAGGACACAGAAATACACTTTAGTTGAATTAAATTCTTATCTTGTTAGGCATCACGCCATGGAGATCTTAAAATATAATTCACAACTTATCAAAAAAAAAAAACCGCCGTCTATGATATCTAAAAATTATTTTAAAATACCGAAAATTACTATTTAAGTTGGACATGCAAGATACACCAGGAGAGAAAACATTATTTTAATTCCGATAAACTCAATTTTAAATCAGCCTTGAAATATCCTTTCAATAGCAATTTCTAAATATTTTTAATTATTTGAATCTCCGTTTTCAGTGAAACGGAATTCACAAATAAATGTTGTCGACAGTGAGGACAGTAATGTTCGCTTCGGAACGTAACGTAATCACGAAAATAGTTGGAAAAAACAAAAGCAAACGAGGAAAATAAAAAGAAAAGATGTAATTTTTAAAATGCCGCCTTTATATCAAGAGAAAGCAATATTTTTTCAGTATTCAAATAGTTCGTAAAAATTTAGAAATTACTCTTTGCTTCAACCAGGAACGCGTGTGCTTGGTGGGTGATGCGTCACCCCAAAGGTGACGAATGATCAGTGCTAGAAATCAAAAGCAAGGCAAAGTTCCGAAGATTTCTCGATTTTTGGTGTAAAATAAGTCTCACTGAGTTCTCCAAACGTTGAAACTCAATAAATCTAATCAGGTAACATCAAACTATTCGCTGACAAAACTTAAAACTCATTTCAGTTAAGTCACGAGATACGTCATTTCTACATGCACAAAACGTTGAATTTTCAGCTACTTGCTCGAATGTTTTGCGCTTCAAACTTACGAGTGCCCACAACTTTTAATACAGATATTTGTAGCTTAGCCCTCTTTCATTAAGCTGATGACAGTCGTCATTCATGTAGAGGTCCCACTTTTGAAAAAAATCTGTTTGTTTGGAGGCTATGTTAGCAAAAATGCTAAAGACGTTTTTAAGAGGGTTCGGAAAAAAATCATAACGTTCCTTGTGTTTAAGACAAACGCGTATTTTTTAATTCTGTGGAAAGAAAAAAGAATTATCTAGTGATTCTGAAAAAATTAGGATGTTTTGTTCATTGTGCCAGTTTTTAGCATGCATCGTGTAACGACCAAAATAGGTTGTTTCAATTTCCGGTTTTATGTGGTTTTCGACTCTCCTATAAAAAAAATTCCTCAAAAAATAAAGGAAGCGAATCTGGCGAAATAAAGGCCATTGTCGTTCATAACATATGTTGCTTGACTTGTGTAGAAATAATGAGGGCAATCCATTTTGCACCAAAATTTGAGTGGTTGGTTCTTACACGGACACGCTCTTAATTGTTTTTTAATTGCTTAATTGTTCTTTTTATTTTCTTCTGTAACAGATTATGTCATTAAATCTAAGAAAACAGAAACTCATTAATAAACTGTTTCGAAACTTTTCAAAACAATAACAAATTTAGACCTATAGACATTGTGAAAAATGAACTGTGCAACAGGCCAAAGGTGAATTTGAATAATCTTAGCTTAAATCTTCACACCATTCCGTAAAAACGATTTTAAAAATACAGTAACTTGTAAAGGCTAATTTTGGGAGAAAAACAAAGGCAATATGAGATCCCACCAAAGACCGGAAGGGATAGGTTATGGACCGACGCAAAAATACAGGACATGATAATATTAAATATGTGACCCGAAATATGCGGAAAAATCACATTATTTAATTCGAGAAACGCTAGGACGCAAACAAACATTTTTTGACCTGTTCACTCAGTCGGACAGGAGACAAACTTGTCCTTTACCAGAGAGTAAACCATGAAATAAAGACATCCCGCGGTATTTCCCTTGGCTGCCCCTCTATCAATTCAGTACCTTTGTAGAACGAACACATGGTGAATTCAGAGAAATACGAGACAGGGCCAAATACTTTCACAGGTACGGCATTTGTTTGCAAAAGACGTTAACCATGGTGTACCTTCGGGTCTCTCAAGAGAGCAAACACTACAAACTCGAAAAGCTAAGAGAAATTATCGAAAGATCATACCTGAAGTAGTGTGAAATATAGAAAAGAACAGCAAGAATATCCTAAATAACATCTTTTGTTCTCTCGATGAAATCGGTGTGTTGAAATCTGCAGTCAAAGGCGCCGTCAACGGACCTTGTTTGAGAAAAGCACGTGATTTTGAGAGTCTATGCGTCACGCCATACTTCTCTCTCATTCTGCTTTCAGTTATTTTTGGTTATTTTTGGTAAGTCCTAATAAATATAAAAGCTGATTAAATTACCGTATATAAACAGGCATGAGCTATAAGCAAACCACCCGAAAAGAACAAAGTCATTATGTAAAACAATATACTTAAATAATAATAATAATAATAATAATAATAATATACTTAAATTTCTTAAATTAGAAGCCGCCAACTGAAATAGATTGAAAGTAGCACAGATTTCTTTCTTGGTAAAAAATTATTTTCCTGGGGCCAGTTCCTGAAAAGTGTAATACCTCTAGAGGGATAGATGACTAACTCTGAATGTGGCAGAATATCTATATACCACATGGCGGGGGAGCCAATCAGAACACTGGAATTGTGTTATCCAACGAACTTCAGTAGCTTCCGTTTCATTGTGCAGATAGTGCACACTTCATGGTGAGACTTCCATTACTTGTGCTGTGCGACTCGAAGTTCCTTTATTTTCTTTCAACAACAATGATAGTGATGATGATGATGATGATGATGATGATGATGATGACAAGGAATTTGTATAGCGCTAAAACTATAAACAATATTCAAAAGCGCCGCCTGACGCGCTTTCAACAGTAGATTGAAAAAATAATTGATATTGACAGTATGAGTCCATACAGAGAGCTGTTCACTGACTAAATATACTTTGATGATGTCACATCATGAGTCATCTCTGCAAAGGGTGCATGATTCTAAATTCCCTTTTCTGAAGGTTAAGTTAATAATCGCCCTCTATCGCTGAAATTCCGCAGGAGGTTTTTTAGTCCATCAGCTAGGAGGGCTCTATGGCTCACTTAAGGGGAACAAACGAAACTTGTGTAGTCTTAATCTTTGACCATTAATCATCATAAATATCTATGATAGCAAGGAAAGAACGGTAGCTTTTACTTTGTAAAGTAAGTTTCAAATTTTCCCCTCATAACCTCCGTTTGGTCGCAATCTCCTAAAAAAGCATTCAGAAAATTTTATTTTTTGCCTAGCGGTGTATTAGGAATAATACTTATCTGAGATATTGCATTGCTTATGGTTATTCGAGCTATGATGACATCACAGTGGCTGCCATTTTGTTTTGTAGCTTGTGTATTCAACCGCTTTCCCAATCATCTGAAACAACTAAATTACAATTAAGGCTGCGCCTAAAGCTATTGCTTATTATTAACGTCTTTCTCAATGTTTAGGTATGCATGAATAAATATATCACAAGCCAGAGTAGATAACCAGGACTACACCTCAGTCTGGGGCTCGTTTGAGTCAGAAGTGCCACGATCGGAAATAGTCCCTCTTTATTGCTATCACTTGCATGTGGGATCACATAAACACAAACATACCGCGTTCATGTAATGTACTGCTTTTTCTCTCGAACAAAGAGAACAAAGAGACACATTCCCAGGCAACAGTTGTGGAAAGAGTTATACAACATGTCTCCCATTAAGTGGGATCTTAATTGCTAACCCTGAGAGAGACACGACAAAAGGTAATACTACCTTTCTGTTTGCCTGTGAAAGTACCAGTATCAATCCTATATATCTTCCAAGTCACTATCGACCACTATCCCCACTCTCAGACTGGACGCCATCATCAGTAGCCATATTCTCGCGCTGGATACTGCACATGTCACGTGCAGGAGAGTAGTTTTAGGACCTCTTCCGGAATTGCCTTCTGGCTTATATCCAAGCCATTAGAGATATGGTCTATTTCCCAGCCGTGCCCATGAGGGGATAGGGTTACTGGAAGTGGAACGATGGCTCTTCTCCGGATTGCTGCTTGATAATTTGCTCTTGTCACGTGAAATCGTTAAGATAATTTGCACGGCAGCAGAGCCTCTGGCTCAACTTTCCCGCCTCCAGCACAGTAGATCTCATAGCGTAGCACAACCACACTCTGGCACTTTTTCCCGTGCAGCTGACACACATCCTGTGATTGCGTGCACACTGATTACGGCTTTCATAAAGTAGTGCTTGTTAATGCCTGGGTCGATTTGCTTCTCCAATCTGCTGACAACTATAGAAAGTTCTATTATTTTGGTCTTTTTGCGTCTGCCGTTCTCAATGTAGCACTTTCTAAGGTTTCTGTTTCTGAGCAAGCAGTAGACAAAAACATCAGTGTCATTAAAGTGGATGGCATACATGCTTCCATTGTGCCGAGCATGGAGAACTACACGCGTATCGGCCTCTTTGTGATTACTCTCTAGCTCAGGAACAGGTTCGCATGCGTCTACGTCCAGTTGTCGGCACTGATCTTTGGTTTTTACATTCATGATCCAGTCTCTGAGCCTGTATCTGATTGCTTCTGTCTTCAATTGTGACATGAGGTATTTAACGATCTCAGCTTGTTCCATGACTTCACCGTATAGGCAAGGAGAATGTTATTGCATTATACACCGTCAGAGGTAGACACCCTTTTAAATCTTTCAGTATTCTTGGTCAATACATGGCGATACACTTCGAACACTTCGTCTATGCGCCAGCTGCTGGTGCTTGTTACCAAGTCAAACACTCACTCAGAGACCCCCTGGACCAAAGCTCCAGAGGGGATCTTCAACTTGTGCAAGACTGCCATCCAGTCAAAAATGCTGGTTGCGTTATTCTGGGTATTTGTCGGTGACGGTGATGTGTCGCTTTAGCTGTTGGGAGAGTTTGGCTTAGCTTGTCTGTTGGGGGAGGCCAGGAGGATCGGCAAGAGCTCAAGGAAGGGGACCAAGATGATAGGTGAAAACAGCTTTCATGACCTTTTCTCATGATCAACATCCATACTAGATCCTTGTTGCGAACCTTACACACAGTCTTCAGATCGTTAAAAGACTTTCATTAGCGAATGGAGCTCGATAGTTGATGGGTTTCGGCGAATTCGCTCTCAGTTGAAGCCTCTAAAATTTGTTTGTGATTCCGGATCAAGGCACCATGATAAAAGGTTGTCCATGAAGAAATAGTTTTGCTCTGGGCCTACTTTGAATCAGAACAACCACATCATAATGCATTCGTCTGCCATTGATCATGGTCCAGAGGAAACACTTTCACACAGGGGTGAAAAGCTATCGAATGTTTGTGAGACCACGTGTAGGGCATTGTTTGGGGAGCAGTGTTGGCGCAGTGGTGAGACCACTCGCCTCCCACCAGTGTGTCCCGGGTTCGATTCCCGGACTTTGCATCATAAGTGGGCTGAGTTTGTTGGTTCTTTACTCTGCTTCCAGAGGTTTTTCTCCAAGAACTCCGGTTTTCCCCTCTCCCCAAAAACCAACATTTGATTTGATTTGATTCTATTTGATTTATAGTTTATTTGATTTAGTCTCCTCAATTAGTAGAGCATCTGTGCTCGGCTAAAAAGATTTGATATTTAATATTGATGTGATTTGATGTGACATAATGCGTGACGTGAAAAACCTACAATATTTGTTCAAAGGTTATAAGTGCAACTGGTCATATTAAGCACTAAAATAAACGGAAATTGTGATTGTAGTTCCAATACCTTCAAAATTTGAGTCCGAAATGCGATTTGTTCACGTTAAAAGGATACAAGCAACTTTGTAGTCTTCCTCAAAAATGCAAGATGGCGGTCAAAAGGAAGATGTGAGGGGCAAATTTAAAGTTCGATTTACAAAGTGAAAGCTACCGTTCTGTCCTTGCTATCGCACATTTTTATGATGCGTAATAGTCAAATATTTAAATAATACATGTTTTGGCTGTTCACCTCAAGTGAGCCATAGACTCAAAATTTCGGTTCTCAGCTGATGGACTATTTCAAGGGGGTCCCAAGGGAGAGAGTAACGTGACTCTTTTAAAAGAAGCTGACGTGGGAGTATTTCCGCCGTTAATTGATTTGACTTGTTGCTTCAAAAAGCACCATAGACCCAATGCAAATATGGCTGCCTTTAAATTATTCTTTTGTTCGCATTCAAAATAGCCTCACTAACCTCGCCCTGGAGATAAAAATTCTAAAGAATTTGTTATCCTGAACGAGGTCAGTGAGGCTATTTTGAATACGAACAAAAGAATAATCTCAAGGCAGCCATACAGAATTACCTGACCCGCGGGTAACATATAAAATCTACAATGGAGGTCTGCAAAAAGTAATACGTTGATAAGAAAATAAAGTTGAGAATAAAACGAGAACAACGTCGAGAAAAAAAAAGAGAGAGTAAAAAAAACCCGAATATAGATTTTATAAGAGCATCACCAACACCACCTATTTTTAGTGTCTCTTGAATAACCAAAGCAGTGGGAATTCATAGGGTATTGCATCATTATCTTTGCCACTCTCTGACTTCCCTAAAAAGTGGCCCGTATGCCAAAAGGAGATATATACAATCGAACCTCTTTCAAGCCGCCGTCTATTAAGCGACCACCTCTATTAAGCGACCAATTACCGAAGTCCCAAAATTATTGTCAATGATATACTGTAAACAAAACCCCTATCCAGAGGCCACCTCTATTAAGCGGCAGCGATCGATCCGAAGAGGGTTTTCGGCTTGGGGTTGTCCTTACCCTTATTAAGCCGCCAACCAAAATGTAATACACGTAGCTTAGCTTTGTTTTGGAAAGGACATGACAGATGAGAGTTGTCACTGATGAGGGTCAGTGACGACTGGTAAAACCTTTCATACCCACGTCTATTATTGTGTGCAGGGTCGTCGCTAAAATGAGGCGAACCAAGGCACTTGTTGCGCTATATTTTTCCTTCCTTGTGTATGTGCCTTACGAAAAGAGGCTGTACATTAAAAAATACTAAATAAATATTGAAGTCCAGGGCCGTAGCAAGCCTTGAGGAACTGGGGGACGGGGAGGGGGGGTGTGCACAGAAATTTTAAGTAGCTTGTTGTCGTTGAAAAGTACGAGTTTTGGTCTCTGTATCTTGAAAACACCTAATGTTTCTTCACCTGCAGCCTTTCATCATCGTGATTTCGTGCTCGTTTTAGACTGTCTGAGTTACTTTAGAGGCAAACACAGACTTTGTCGGACAGTCGAATTGTAAAAACTTTCCAAATAAATGCTTGCGCCGCTGGTTGTCGCCCACAAATAAATTGGCGACTTCAACTATGTCCATACCATTTCCTATGTATGTCCTTGTGGACATGCAGAAGCCTAAGGTGGTTAAGCCTGGCCTCTACTGTGGTTGAACGCAGGTAGGTCTTAACCCGCTTTAAAGCAGAGAAACAGCGTTCACCGACGGCCTTGGTAGCTGGCCGTGACAAGCAAAAGCTTACCAAGTGTGCTAATCTCACTAAGTAGGAGTTTGCGAGCATTTCCGAGTGACTGAAAAACGTCAAGGGGATCAGCAATGTCAAATCAGAAGGTGTCGTACCCCACTGACTGCACCATGTCTGGAGGAAGGGGCAGCTAGGGTTCTAGCTTGTACCGCTCAGTGCAGGTCAGAATTCCCGTATACGGCCATCACTTTCATTAGTTCTTCTTCATGGTCTTCGCCCGCTATCGCCTTCAAAAGAAGTTCCTGTATGCTTTGGTAGACCTTCAAGTTCTTCTTGTTAAATCTATAGTTGGAATACAATCTCAGATCGTCACATCAATTGCTGAATAATACACGTGGCGGAAATGTTGCTTGGATGTAGAAGTGAAATGATATGTGCGTTTGTCTCCCACTCAGTCTGTCCGCGCTGGAGCTCGTCGTTTTCCTGACAGCTGTGGCTCGGCGACTCCATGCACCTTTGATTTCTTCTTTAACAACCTCGTCCACAATAAATCAAACGCGGATTCATTTCTATCCTTTGATAGAGTCTTGCATACGTCCTCAGGTAGTCGCTGTCCTTGGGCCGCTGACTTGGAGGAGTCTTGCAATGCTCGGATCAAATTGTCAGTGTGCTTCAGAACAAACTCTCCTAACGTGTTCCCAATGTAGAATGGAAACGTTGTCATCGTCCCTTGCACTTCTTGTATTCGTGCCTTCACCTCATCTCCGTGTCTTTGCAAAACCTCGAGTGATCACTCCCACAGCTCCATCAGGGAGCTACATGTAGTAATTCAGAACCGCCGCTAACGAATCTCCGCGTACAGTTCACCTTGTTGCCAGAAATCATGGACACGTCTTGACTCGTTTTGAGTTCCGGCCCTAATCTTATCCAACGTAGTATATCTCTGGGGCTACCTTTTCCCTAGCTTCGAAATCTCTCTTATTTTTGTGCATCAACTAATTATGTAGTAAAAAGGAGAAACGTTAACTGATAAAATGGATACTATAGTTTATCAGGAATGATTCCTTGAAGAGTTATTGACGTCTTGCAATTGTTTCAACCTTTCTCTGGGAGATTAAAATTTTATTTTTAACTTTTGATCATAACGCATGGGTGTTTTTAAATTTGGGTGGACGAAAAACTAGGGGGGCACGGGGCCCCCCGACCCCTCCCCTTGCTACGGCCCTGGACTCAGAAGTAGTGTTTTCTGTACCCATTGCCTCAGTGACAATGTCGTCTGGCTACGGCTCAGCCTTGATGTGATTCCATGTGTTACTTAAGCCGGACACTTACAGTTGGTTCATGCGTCAGCATGCTTTCACGAAGCAATATGAAGCACACGGGAAGAGTTTAGTGAGCACGAACGATGCGTAAGCCAAACGTCCCATGTGCTTAACATCTAGATGAACGCACAGCTAACGGATGAACCTATTGTTTTACAACATTTTGAACGCGGTAGTTTAACGCGTGCATCATCAGTGTGCGCAATGCCGGGAATATGAAGCACGCTCGCGCAATTGAATTTGATGACACGAGTTTACCAGCTATCTTATAATATGCACTATCAATGAGGCTCACAACTCACAACAGAAGATAATTCCATGTCCACTGACCCTTCTTGAAAACCGGATGTATCTTCTCTTCTCCTCCAGTAAGTATTATTGGCCGTCATCCTGGCCCGACTTAATTGGTAACTGAATTCCTTTTTGTATTCTCGGTGTTCTGTTATTCCCAGGTTATGGCTTCATTAACCACGAGAGTAAAGGATATGCAGCATCCTCCAGATTATAAGTTGTCAGTCTTGTGTTCTGTCTGCATATCTCGATCTCTTTCTCGTAGTCCTCTGGGAAAAGTTTGTTATTGTTTGCCTTTTTGAAACAGCTTCAAGTTGGATAGAACACGCGCGTGGTGTAAGGTACCCTGCGAGCAGAGTCTCCTTCGATCGAAGGAGACTCTGCTCGCAGGGTAGGTGTAAAGCACTGCCTGACCAACCTACTACAAAAGCTGAGAACAAGTGATTGTGATTTACCGCAGCCTACCTGATAATTCCTTCCTGTTTGCATAGTCAGTATGGTTTTTAGTTCATTCGGGGCGAGTAGGGTAATATACTTGTATGGGCTCGGTCAATTGCACCAGCACACTCTAGAAATCCCTATTTCTCCGCATGGACACACAAACGAAGACGACACTCGAAGCAAGGTAATACAAGGAGTCAGCGATTTCGACTAACAGCTTTTCGCATACCTCACTCTCAATCGCGGAGGGTTTAGACCACAACTCAAAATAGCTTGCACGAGGTCCGCACTGCAGTATTGTCGCCGCATTGGTTCAGACGATGATTGTGCTTCGTCCTTCGTTTCTGTCAATCGCTTTCGTTTTCTCAAGGTAAAAAAACCATCAAATTGCTTTTTGCTCTCCCGTATCTTCCTTTTTTTATTTGATTCCTATAATGAACCGTAAAAATTATGCTGAATACCCGCGACTTTTAGCGTGAAATAATGTGAGTCGCTGTAAATATACCTGAGTATACATTAGTTTTAAAAGTGCCCATCTTGTTTTAGCGATGCTCTACAGAAATGAGCATCGAAAATCCAACATATTTTCTGGTATAAAGGGAGCGGGCCGTGCCAAAACTATCGGCCAACGTGCCTAAATCTGGGTGTGCCGGACCCAAAATGAATGTCGTGTAAATGGGGCTTTAGTTGCCATGGTAGCAACAATTTCACTGAACATCAACCTACCACACGAAATTGTTCCAAGATGAATTTCTTGCTTATTGAATTGATCTTGCTATGAAACAGTTTTTCAGTCAAGCACTTTGCTAGATGAACTTCCTTTCTCTATTCTCTAAGAGGAATCAGAAGCAAAGATTTGGTTCAGTAAAAGGTGACCTTGATGAATTGAGATGTTCTTTTTTAATGCGATGAACATATCACTCTAAATATTCTTAGAGCTGTTGGATAAGTGCTCAATTTGCGATACAAGATAAGATCAGCTGCAGGCATAACAGGTAAATTTTATGAATGGATCGTAAGTTAGCTTTCCAACAGATCCCAATATGTCACTATAAATGGAGTAAGATCACGGCTACGACCTACTGAAATCGGCGTCCCCAGGGTTCTCTTCTTGGTCCCAGACTCTTCGCTAGACTCGTCCGCAACTGGATTTATTCACATGTTTGCTGATGACACCACCATCTACTACATCGGAAGGGAAGTTGAAGAAATAGCTGACGTACTTAACCTAATATTAAACGATTTTAAATCGTGGTGTCATAGAAGCCGTTTGACTGTACATACTGGAAAGACTGAGGTAATGCTGATTTGCAGCCACGCATTCGTTGGTCCAATGAGACCTCTTATGTTTGGCAACTCCTACATAGACTTACCAACAAATCTACTTTCTTGGGTATGCTAATCGATCACAAGTTGAACTGGAAACCGCAAATCAATTTCTTGCCCGCAAAGTTTACTGTCTTGCCATCTGGCGATCCTGTTCATTGTCTACATTTAATGGATTGGAGCAATTGCATGTCAAAGCCGCTAAACTGATCCACAAACTGCCCAGTGAAACGCCTGATTTAGAAGTTCTCCAACTTGTTAAATGGCAGTAATTGAGCTATATCTACAAGCGTAGGTTTGCCTCCATTATGTACCAGGTGTACAACAACAACCTACCTGAGCAAATTGCAGTTTTACTCGGAACCCCTAAAGATGCCAATAATTATGACTTATCGCAAGTGCGTTATAGCAGCAACTTTGGAAGAAATAGCGTGAGGTACAGGGGCCCCATCGTATGGAATTTAATACCCAAAGCAATCAGGGAGTCAACGTCTTACCGCCTTTTTAAAGGAAGACTTAAAAATGCCTCAAGAATATTGGACAAAATACAATTCGAGAAAGAGGCTTGTTTAATTAAATCCAAAGAGCCTGACTTTTGATACTTTTAGCTTTTCTTAAGACTTTGTTTTTAGATTGCCTTTTGTTTTTAGGTTAGCTTCGTCTCAAATTTTATGTATTTATGTATACTTGCATTTCGCCTTCTTTCGGCCTAGAGGGGAATTGCGATGATAAAGCAAAATTAGAAAGGCGTTGGGAATTCCAAACACGATTCAGCTGGAGCTTGAACCCGGAAGCTTATGATTCGTCTCATCCATTAGTAACCTCTTTCCCAGTGCTTTCCCCTCCCAAGTGACGGAAAAGCCCTGGGAACGAGGTTGATCCATTATTTCCAGGGGCCTTTTCAAACGCTGATTTTATCGCTGGTCTAAGAGCACTACTTCCCACAGGTACGGGCAACGCTTACTGCTAGTCCTCATAGGCGGCGTTTCGCCATTTGATATCAGGAAGGTTCGCTGTGATTGATGGATTTGGATCTCAGGTGTTCTAGGATGAACATATGATAGAGATCTATACCTAAGAACTTTTCACTTCCATTACCGCATGAATTTAGTTGTCACTTAGCCGTATTATAATTCATAGTACGATTTCTCTATCATGCTATATCATCCGTTCTCTCCATCAATATCGCAGCCTTGATGATGCGGCACTCCTTTTGTGATAGATCTTCTGGTGAAGCCATGAGGACGTGGCGTTTTCCTATCAGCTATGCATGACTCATTCAGTATGGGGAAGTTTGTTTGATTGCATAAGACGATTGGTATTAGGCCTTTGGCGTTTGTTCGAACGGAGTTTGCAGGTCCTCAGTTAAGTTATATCTACTTCTTGGAAATTGGATACAGATCTTATAATATCCGCAGTGTGCATTTAAACCAGCACAGTTTAGGACAAAATATCCCCTTGAATTATCGAAGCTCAAAAGCAAGATGAGCCAGGTTGCTACACACACCACGACATTAAAGAAAAGACGTTTACATAGAAATGGAGTCCAAAGTCAAGAAGCGTCTTCGTAAGTTTGAAATCACACTTTTTTTAAACAGACTTTGAGACAAAGGTAAATCGATGTAATCTTAAATAAATTAAATAATTTTAAGATACCAAGAGCGCACTGGGGCTCTCTATGTATATACTTTTGAAGAATACGTTCTTGATATACAATAATGATTTTTAATTTTACAGACATGTTTCGGCAGAAATGTCAACCTTCTTCAGTGCAAGTGTTATAACAGATGCAAATCTGAACAAAAGAAGCCTTACACATCCTGAAGGAAAACCCTTTTTTTTTTTTAAGGAAAACCCTTACCTTAATCAACAACTTCAACGCCTTAATTTATTAATAATAAACTTATTTTAGTAATTTGCGCGCTTTATATATTTTTCAATTATTTGTAAACGTACTCATTTATAGCATGCAATTTATATTCAGATTTCCATATCTTGTAACGCTTGCACAAAAGAAGGGAGAAGTTTCTGTCGAAATATTTCTATAAAATTCAACTGAAATCGTCGTTGTATATCTAAAACTTTTTGTGACCTTCCTGCTGTCAAAAACTTTTGAAGGATCTTAAATCAACTGTCAGTTTTTCCTAGAAAGAAAAGATTGATGTTTCTTCATTTTGTCCCCATTAATTTCAAGAATTACACACCGATTTGAAAACGCCAACTGTTTTGGAGCTATAGAAAGCCGTTTAATAATGCACCTTTTTTTCGGTTGACGTTTCGACCTGGTTCAAGGCACGTACCAACAAACGGGTTGGTACACATAGCTGCTATGATGTGATGGCGGCAAACCTTGATTACTCATGCCTAAGAAGTCCTTGAGAGATATGCTGTTCATTCTTATATAAAACTTGCGAACAATGTATTTCTATAAAATGACATTGTGAAGAGACTGTTAAAGGAATATCTGTGTACTGTGTGTCTGCTAAGAGTAAAAACACAGGAAAAAAAAACGAGAGCTAATTTAATGTTATAGTGTCACTCTTTACAGGAAAAGAAATGAATAATAGTATAGCACTGTGTTTCCTTATTTTTCATGAACATTTTTTTCTCTATTCACTAGTTTCCCCTGACTATTTATGCTAAACGAGCCTCACCTAAACCGAAATGCCCCTAATACCAATCTTAACTGTCCCTTAGAGCAGTTTTCAATTGAGTGTCGTAAAACCAAAACCAAAGCGATTACTCCAGCCAATCACAACAGACCGAAAAAGTGCAATGAACCAATCAGAATTCGAAGTAATTACACGTAACCGGCGCAAAGCGCGGGAAAATACACGCGTGATGTCACAATTGGTTTTGGTTTTGCTTCTTATTGGTTTAGAAAGTGTCGCGAGTTTTGCCAGGCAATCACAAAGCGAAGTAATGCAAAACCAAGGCAAAACCAGAATTAATTTCGACACTCAAGTGAAAATCGCTTTATCAATTGAGGAACGAAAAAATGTTATTACAAAGAAACAAAGTAAAGTTTTAGGGCCAATTATTTAAACTAGTGAAAAAGAAGTAGAGATAACACTCTGTATTGTTTTCCTTGTACCGGACTTTTATTTTTACAGGCACTTAAAAGATGAAAGCTGCCAATTTTATTTCCTTCAGTACGTAACGTCACAGTTACGTGTAATGCATCACGCAAGCTGACAAATACTAAGCGAAGGTGCAATAATTCGTCTGCTTTGTGTGTGTGTTTTTATTATTATTATTATTATTATTATTATTATTATTATTATTATTATTATCATCATTATCATTACCATTATTACTTTTTTAACAGATTGAAGACAAACGTTTTCGAAAGAAATCTTCTTTCCCTCCTATCTTTCTTGATTTTTTTTTGGTCCCCACTACTAAATTGTCCACGCACTATCACTGTTTTGATATAAGGGCGCATTACAGTTCAGTTCAAAGGAAGATATTATAAAGATCAATACATAACGCAAAAGATAAAACAGGCGAAAAGGGCGAATTTGGATTCTGCGAGTTACTCAGTTTCAATGACTGATAAATACATTTATACTGTAATGTAGTGCGACAAAAATGGCAAAAAATTAAACTGAAACTGAAATGGACAGTACCTGTCACATGTGGTTACATGTAGCACTTGAACTGAACAAGCAAAATCTGTCAAAATTCTTCTCCGTTCAACGCAGTGATAGTTTTAAATAATGGTCACTCAACTTGCCAGTCATAGGTATAATAAATCTGAGTTATTACCTGGTGAGGATATCGCTTTCTCCAAATCGCAAGATGTTCTTCTCGAAGAACAAAACATACAAAAGAAAAGCCAAATTCTAAAACAAAACTTTCCTTTAAAAAAAGCTTCATTCTACACGGTACCAATTTCTGAATTTGCAACCAGCTCTTATTTCGGCAAAAATCTATTGTGCAAGATACCCTTTATAGAACACACCCTTGAAATCCGTTTGTTCGTTGGTAAATTACAAAAGCAGCGACAATTTTACTGAAACTGAGGGGCGGATTATATTACTGACACTAAATTCCTGCGGAATAAGAAAGAAGAGGAGACCGACAGCAGAGCCCACCGGAAAGCGTAACTGAAAAGGAACATGAACACTATAGCCACAAAAGGGAACTGATCGAACAAAGGAACTAAAAAGTAATCCGTGAAAGAAACTTATTTCCAAGAAGAATCGGAAGAATATTTAATTCATAATTTGTCTTATCTTGGTATTTCTTCTGACACATATAAAAAGAGCGGTTGTGTAAGTTGTGGGAACGATGCAGAACCGAAAAAAGTCAGCTTTTATTTCGCGAGTCGAAGCGAAAATAAATGCAAATAGGTTCTTTCATCGATTACGACTCTTAAACAAACTTTTGACACCAAAAACACTTGTTTCTAAAGTTTGAAAGGTTTTGAACTAAAACTCTGCCCCCTCGTCAAGCAATGATTCGTGAATATAATGATCGCAAGTGAAAATAAGAGAATGAAAGCACTCACGTTTTCCTCACAACCTCAAACAGCTTGTTTTCACGTCGTGAACGGCGAGAGGACGGCAGTGCCAAACCGGATTTCGCGTAAAAATACTGACGAATTAACCTGTCACGCTGATCACACCACGAGATTTTGCCGTCCTCTACCCTCAGCCGTCCTGTTGCGTAAGGTCTCTGGTCACGACGTGAAGACAAGCTGTTTGAGGTTTGTAAGTTATGGTTTCTGGACATGTTCTTTCAGAGGAAAATTAAAATACGTTAGAATAGCTTGCTTTCCCAAACCAAAAAAACTGAACAGAGAAACAAAAAACAAGAACAACACGAAGCAAAACAAAGGCAGTGGTAAAGTATTCAGCTTGCGAGTAAGCGAACTAATGCGCGGGATTTCTTAGCGCTACGATGCCGGAGTTTTTTTTAAGCTAGAGTCGGTGATGTGAACCCTTCAAATTCAAAATGAGCTTCAAATCCCGGTCCGAAAAGCCATGTGTAATCACTATCCCCAATTTTTTTTCGTTGCAAAATTGAGTCCGAATGACAGCGTGTTTCTTGTTTGGTGTTCAATTTGATAGATGAAGTGTAATTTGTGTAAATATATTTAACATTTTGAATGGTCAAATAAAAATGCATTGTTGTCAACAACAACTGCCACAAATTCAACCTTCGAAATGATAAAATAAACTGATCCGTATTTTCCCAATATTATGCCTACAGCATGAAAGACCCATTGATGTTTTCTCAGAAGTACGTTACAGGTTTCTTGAAAGGTTAACTCAAGCCGAGAATGTAATCATTTTACGGTAAGTTGTATGGAATAAAATACATTATCGATATGCTCGGGGAGCTGGTGGTTTATTTAATGAGAACAGTTTGGGGACAGGTTATAAGCTCATAGAAAGATGAGGTTTGGTAGTGGAACTCAGTAATAACAATTCAAACCCTATTATTAACAAGCGACACTAACTTACATGAGTTTCAACTAATAAAAGAATCAACTAATAAATCAACACCTACCATCTTCGATCAACAACAAAATACATTAAGTCCTTAAATAAAACAGCCTTCATTAGTTTTGGTTTTGCTTCTCACTGACTATAAGAAATGGGTGCAAGTTGTGAGTGAACCACAGAAAATAGTGAGCAACACATAGGCAAGTTACTCGACAGATTCCAAAGCATAATGATGAATATGTCTGTGGCTGAAATAGAACGGTAATAATATCCTTCGACTGAAAACTATGGAACGACAGGAATATCTTAAGTGCATTTTCGTTTGCCTTCTGACATCTGAGTTTCCTTTCGGAGCCTTAGCAGCACACCATTTCCTGTCCGTCTAAACCAACATCTAAGAACCGAACGAGTTGATTTTTAATTATTTTATTTTACCACTCAAATGCGTTTTAACAGAAAGAAAAAGAGCTAATGGTACATCTGATGATAAAAAAAAAAAAAAAAAAAAATGTGAACAGGAAAAACACTGCCAAGCAATGTCCCCTCAGTTTAACTGATCATCTTACAGCTGAACCTTTTAACATCTATACGGCTTCATTTATGCAAATGTATTGATCAGAAAGGAGCAGCAAGCCGTCCTGTTGCGTAACGTTTGTTTACTGAAACGACGGCAACGTCATCGCTGCGTGCTTGACCAAGTCCTCGCGCAGCCTCAAGTTGCTGTCCTACTCCGGCCGTCCTATTGCTTAAGGTCCCTATTATCAGGCAGACAGGCGACTTCATCGGTAAAATTTGCGCTAATTTATTTCTTGTCTGCTGACGGACAACTTACTTTCAAATTAAAAATATACATTTCCTACCTATAATTATTACTAACTAGTTGCTACGAAAATATACACCAATCACCGACTTTTTAGCAGGAAGACGCAGTGTAAAGGGGGTTCGCCAGAGAAGATCTTGTTTAATTTGGCAATCAAAAACAAAGCAAAGAAGTTTTCGTGTCGTGTTTTTTGAACGGCAGAAGTTCAGTTTCGAATTTACTCTTAGTTGCTAGAATTGAGCAAAGGAAAGGAAAATCTTAACGTTCTCATGTCGCGACGTGGATGGAATTTTGCAGGAGAAATTTCCGTTCCTCCTTGTTCAAACGCAACATAATAAGTGGTTAATTTTTTTGTTAGAATCCTACTAAAATTCCACTTCTGTTACGAGCGCATGCTGCAAATCTTGTCCTTTTTGTTACAATTGAAGCGATATCTCCAAGCAATTTTCCTTTTCCGCATAATCGGCTTTTCTAAGGAAACTCGATAGCTTCCAACTTGTCCTTAAAGTTGCGCAATATATAGTAGAATGATAGCGGGGTTGAGGGTTCGGTTGAAACAATCTCAAAATAATCAACCATGCAAATTGACCGTTGAACCGCCTCGTCATAGCGTTAATTTAACGGTCATACATAGGAATAGAAAAATGAAAGAAATAAATCCAGTAAAAAGGTGTGACCTCACATATGTGGTTTCCTTTAGGTGTGCCAATCAGGGGGATTCCGATCCATTCCGTTATCCCTTTATCACTTTTTCCTTTCTGGTCGGATAATTTCTAATTCAGAGAAAATTTATAGGGTAGTTTTTACAGTAAAACGGGGACATCTTTCGTGACTCTATGCAAAAAAATCTATGCAAATGTGTTTTGACGAGGAGAAAACTGTGTGCACTTGTCTTTCCAGTGCATGGCTTGTATTCGATACAAACTGTTTTGAAGTGACAAAATTCATCATCCCGGTTCCAGTTTTTCCACTTTCCAAAGTTGTATTCTGCTTAAACGACTACTTCAACCCCCTAACAAATTCTTGCAGTACTGTGTAGCAATAATAGCCCACTTTACACTCTTGGAGTGTCTTACTAATTTACTAAGGGGTTCCATGATGTGTTGTGTGACTCTTCTCAGTAAAGCAAGCAAAGTTGCCTTTCGATGTAGCAAATGCAAGCTCTAGTCCTATGAGGCCAGAAAACAAAATTAACTTGTGATTGCCTATGCGTGGTAACCGATAGCTGATATGTTGTTGGAGGGTTTGTCGACGGACGGAGATTTCCTTTCAAGAACTGAAGGGTTCAAAGATAATAACAGACGTAACTTACCAGTCGTAATGAAAATTAACAGGCTGACCGAAAGCCCAGAACGTTATCAGAAATATCACCACTATAATATTAAATCCCTTTCACTTTCCAAGATTGCAGACCGAGTGATAACCGATGTTACTCACTCCACAGCACATGAAGCAAAACGTTTCTAGTGACGAGGAAAGTAATTCACAAAGTGGAACACTTCTAGTCCTTCTCAGCTATACTGACTACTGGGTCAGTTAAAATGAATTTCAAAATGCTGGTGGGTGGTCTATCTCTGAAACTATATCAGTCTTAACATGAAACTTAGCCAAAAGCTAAAACGTATTATCAAAGCTCGTTTAGACGGGCAACTATCACAGAAATGATCACATGATTTTTTAACGTCTCCAATTTCCTTCTCTTTCTTTGGAGAAGGTGTACATCACCTTTTAGCAGATGTGTCTTAGAACTAACGTGTGGATAATGTTGAGTAACAGACTGAAGTTGCGCATGAAACGAACTGGAAGGCGTGTCCAGACCACGTGGCTATAATGAACTGTCACGTTTTGACTGTCTCACCAGGGAACGCGCAGAGGGAGGGGATGGGGGGGCCTTAGCCCACCCCCCCCCAATTTTTTTGGCGAAAATAAAAATAAATTAAACAAAAAATAATTTAACCAAAAATAACGGAGCCAAAAATAGCAAAACTTCGTTAATTCGAAAGTGACCAGAGTTTCATAACTAAGTATTATTTCTCACACAGGTAACTTATCAAGAACCTTACAGCAAACAAAGATGTCAGCTCTAAGTGGCAAACGAGTAGCTTGTCTTACAAAAGGCGTTCTGCAGAAGATGCGAGACGATACGAGCTTCAGATCATTTTATGATGTAGGTTTACTGAAAAGTAAAAGCTATCCCTCTATGAAAGGACCAATGTTACCAAGGCGAACTCGCGCGCCGAGAAGAATTGAAAGTGGCACTGGAGAGCCAACATATCCGGTGACGGCACAAGACTATTACAGGCGAATATACTTTGAAACTATTGACTTGATGATGAACGCTATTAACCAGCGTTTTGGCCAGCCAAGCTTTGAAACGTATGCAAAGATGAAGTGTCTCTTAATTAAGACCCTCAATTCGCAGGACAAAGTTTATGGAAAAACTTTACAGCGATGATGCTAATATTTCAATGTTAACTACCCAGATGGAAATTTTACAAGTGCTGCTGAAGGATGGTGATTATTCGTGTTTTAACGATATCATAGTAGAAATTAAAGAGCTACCCAACCCAGAACGGGAAATGATACAAGAAGTTATCACGTTATGTAAGCTGATTCTCGTAAATCCGGCAACCAGTGCAGCCGGTGAAAGACCCTTTCGACTGCCCGGAGGCTAAAAACATGGCTCCGTTCAAGAATAAACCAGGAGCGATTTAGTAACCTGACAGTTTTAAACATACACGAAAAAGAACTGACAGGCTTTCCACCACTGACATCGCGAAGGAATTTACCGACCGCAACACAAACAGAAAGCGTAATTTTGGCACTTTTAAGTATATGATGTACAGTAACTTTAATGTCATTCACTTAATTATTTTCAGTCACAGTTTTGTTAAACTTCGGAGCCGTGGAAATATTTTGAATGAATAATTAAACAATTATTGAACTCGGCTTTTGTATGATATGAAGATATGCAGATCTCGGAGGGTGTTATTCTACTCAAGCCTTCGGCTTCGGCGGATAACACCCTCCTCGATCTGCACAATTCTTCATATCATACTCAGCCTCGTCCAATAATTGCTAATTATACAGCGTTGAGTTTAAGGCAGCTCAAACAACGGAAAATCGTTCCATTTGTGGCTTATTTATAGTAATTATAGGTTGATATCAGTGGTATAACAGTCTATGATATTTCGCGATGGTGAATTTTGAGACCCGATAGCAACATCACTGAACATGTCGAAAAAATGAACAGTTTTATCCAGGCTTTTAGTCAGGAATTGAAAACTAGGCGTCCAGGAGGCATGTTTTCCCATAAAACTATAAGAGATAAAGTGACTTTTCCTTGAATTTCTCCTGGACACTCTGAACACCCTTCTGGCTAAACCTTGGTTTTATCGTTATAAAAACAGTCTCCGTCACTTTAGAGAAACCAAATCAAAATTCCTAAGCATGCCCCCCCGCTCCCCCCCCCCCCCAAAAAAAATATATTCGTCCACGCGTTCTTCTTCCCTCCTGCCAGGGTAACCCTAGCACTTGGGTCACCCTCCCTGCTTGTAAACAGGGCCTGAGAACTACCGCTCCCTTATTCTTGCCTCTGCCCCTCAATTTTATGTAGATGTTATTGCCTAGTTGTGGTATGTCCGCTGCAACAACGGTCAAACAAAAAATTAGTCCAATAAATATTAGTTATTAATCACGACTACAACACTTCATGTGGACTGATCCGGTATGGTTTATTCGTGTGCTGAAAGTTCGGATTAGTTTTTAGTCTTCGGCTAGACGACCTCCAAAAGGAAGTAGGGGAGCGTAAAGTCTGTTTCTTCCTCTATTTTTTTTTCCGGTAACTCTAAATTATTTAAGCCCCCCTCTCTATCACCCCCCTCAAATAACCCCCCCCCCTCTCAATCAACCCCCCCTCCCCAAACATGTTTCTTTAGCCTCCCCACTCAAAAACTTTCTGTGCGGTCCCTGCTCAGACGTCCATAATCTGTACATTCGTGGCATGCAGAACACCATTCCAGTTAGATTTGGAGACTGCTCCCATCAGAGTAGAAGTTAGGGAAACTTTGCGTTATGTTATCACACAAGGAAGATTTGACAAGCGCCTTTGAACAAAGGCAAGAGAAATCTACTTTAAAACCAAAGAAGATTATGTGCTTAACTTTAGTATCCGACTTTCTACAAGAGTGTAAAACTATAGTATCAGTTTGCTAGGTCGAAAGAAAAAAAGACGTTCGAAAGATTTGCTGTATTACAGGCAACTTGTAATTCAGTCAATCTACGGTTCAACAGAGTTTTTTTATCACTGCCATGCTTTCATAAGCAAGAATCCTGCGCTACTTTAAGCGTACTTAAAATGTGAAACCGAAATAACAGGATCAGCGTATTAAAACTAAGTCGGTTCACAAATGGACGAATACAACGGCACCTCTGGTTTTCCGGAACGTTAGGACAACCCAGTAATCGAAAAGTATACTAATTCCAGAATTATTCCCAGCAAAACCCAGTTCCACACGATTCAGCTTAAGGTGGATAACAAATAAAATACAGGGTAGCTTATTGCTATACATTGAACAACAATCCGACTCATGTAGATAGGGTGGACCAAGCCGCCCAGCATTCTACATTTGAAGGGCTCAGTGGAAGAAGGTCGTAAGTGACGATTTTGGCAATTTTGCTGATGTCGTCCAAATGAGCTGAATTTTTGCATGTGGCCTTTGATACATTAGAAAAACATTGCCCTATATTTTTTGTCGCTTTTTTGCGCTCAGTTTTTGAGAAAACGCGGGCCAAAATACGCATTCAACGCGTCACTTAGCACAGTTTTTCCACCTTGGATTACTGAAACTGGACATGAAATGATTGACAGGGACTTATTGTTTGATAGTGTGGCGTAGACTATAAGTTTGGCGGTTAATCATCGATTCACTGATACGAAACTTGCGCGGTTGAGGTCAGCTCGATCGGTACTCAGTTCCATTTAATCGCATTAGGTCCGAGTGTTTGCCTGCTCGCCTGGTGGTAAGAAAGATACCCGCAAGCCACTAGTTTCTCTGAAACAATCCAAAGAAGTTTTCTCTGTGCTTTCCAAGTCATGAAATCCCTCTGTTTTAGAGTACAGATTACGGGGCCAGGCGATAAAAAGTCTGAAAGCAACTCTCGTCTAAAAAGCGGCGCTCCGTTGCTAGTCTCGGCCCGTTTGTCAAAGGTTGCCGTGCTAAAAGTTCGGCATACGAGAGGTGTTTGGAGAGAGTTGTCCGCGTTTGGAGGCCATAATTATCCCACAATTCATTGCGGCCACAGAGGGCGTTGTCACAGTGAAAAGTTCCCGCGGTTGACGTGACGGGATAGAATCCGCTCGGGCTACCCGCACGGTAGATTATTTCACTTCGCAAACATTACGGAGAAATCATTTAAGACAGGGAAACCGGCAAGATGAAAAGTCCGTCCGTTTTCGATGAGTATCCTGAATATAATGCAAGAAAAAGTTGACGCGTGTGGCAAATATTGAAAGCGAAAATGCATTCGTTATCGTGTGGTGTTTTGTAAACGGGTTAAAACATGCTGGCGAATATCAACACATAAATCATTTTGCCGCGATGACCGCGGTTATTTTGCTTCCGTGGAGGCTTGTAAACATCAGCAAAAAGCATTTTCACGCGAGGGAAACGTCACAAAGAAGTATCTCCACGCGAGATAAACAGCAAACTGTATTTTCAAGCGAGATATTTTAACACTTTGTTGTGTGACGCATGACAGAACATTAACGATTCAATTTCACAATAATAACAATGACAATAACGCCGTTAAGTCTAACTTAATTAACGTGAGCGCTAACCCCTTGAATGCTGTTTTCAACTCGGACAAACTCTTTGCGCGCTGACTTAAGGTTAACCAAGGCTTCTGTGTGCTGTTTTAAGTCAACCAAGAATGCTGTGGACTGTTTCTGAGCCAAGCAAGCTTGTTGAGCGCTACGATTAACTCATTTTTTACGAGACAGCAAAATATGCGACGTAAACGTCGCATGCTTTGAAAAGCTACAACTTTCCCAAATCTCGGACTATGGTTAAAATCAACTATTTTCATCACCAGGTGATCATTTGTTTAGACTTGAGCACCCAATTGAATATGAGCATTTATTCTGTTGCAAAACCCAAAACGCCCTTTAACCGCACAAAAACTACGCAAAAAACTACTACAAAAACCGCACAAAACTATACATACCTGGTTGTCCTATCTTGATTCACCTAATAAACACCTCCGTCTTTGCTTCTTGGATTTTTCGAAAGCCTTTGACCTTATTGGTCACAACGTACTGATTAGAAAACTGGTAGATTTAGGTGTTCGACGATGTCTTATACCATGCATCATTAGTTTTCTCTCAAACCGAAGACAACGCGTAAAGATTGGAGATGCGTTTTCGGATTAGCTGCCAGTCAATGCCGGTGTACCCCAGGGAACTAAATTGGGCCCTATCCTATTTCTTATCATGATCAATGACTTATCCATATCTAATCCTGAGAGGAATCTCTGGAAGTTTGAAGACGATGTTTCTATCTCGGAACGTCTTACTAAGAACGGTGGTGCGCCCTTTCAGTCTACATTAGACACTGTCAAGAGCTGCGTGTGTGTTTCTTGAAAGCGACCCCTCAACTACCCCCTTTACGAATCGATGGACAGGTACTCGAAACAGTTCGTTCGCACAAGGTTCTAGGTTTAGTTATTCAGGACAATCTGAAATGGAGTAAGCACATCTGTATGATTGTCTCCAAGGCATCCAAGCGTCTGCACATTATCCGTGTTCCGTGTTCAATACGGCTGATCTTCTTGTTATCTACGTCGATCTCGTACGTTCCGTCCTAGGGTACTGTTGCTTGGTTTGGCATAACGCCCTCCTCGCCTATCTGTCTATTGAAATAGAGCGGGTCCAAATGCGAGCTTTAAGGATAATATACCCTCGATCCTCATACCAGAAAGCCTTACAACTTGCTAAAATCGCTAGACTTGAAGATAGGCGCAATGAACTCTGTATGAGGGCTTTTGTTAAAATTACCAAAGGCGGACCCTTGTCAAAACATCTAACCCCGATAAGGTTTATTGCCATGACTATTCCCCTTGGATTTTAACTCTTGGACGTCTTTTAAATGTAAAACCGAGCGTTTTAGACAAAACTTTTTCCCTAGTACTGTCCTAATGGCAAACGCAACATCTTTTCAAATTGATTGTTAAATGTCAAATTTTAAATCATATTCTTTTTAGTTATTTTGTAAACCCAGTCGCAATAAGGTTTTCTGTAATTTTCTGAACTTTGTAAACACATTGTCATTCATTTTTAATGCGAGAATGTGTCGATTAAACATCATCATCATCTTCTTCTTCTTCTTCTTCTTCTTCTTCTTCTTCTTCTTCTTCTTCTTCTTCTAACTTTGTCTTCAAGTTATTAATACAAAAATTCCATTTGAAGCTAAATGTTTACATTTGCAGCAAACTTCCGACTCCAATTCTTGCAATCTGTTCCACAGTTTCCTGCTCACATCTTTAGCGCGTCTTGGATAACGCTATTTGATTTCAGTTGCTCTCACTCTCTGTAATTTTCGCGTCTGTGACCCAGTGGAATTTTGGGTGATTCTTTCGTAAAGAAGACATGGTAGTCCGCCAATTTCCATTTTAGATATTTTTTAGAACCGTGTCGAGCCACCTGGTCCTGCTGACAAAATGTTGCACTGATTGCATCATTTATAAGTCAAAACTCGCCAAAATTGTCATGCCAGGTCCCGGAATCCCCTCACGAAAAGGCTAAAGACACAACTTCACTCCTAGAATGGCCATAACTCGCTCGCATACTTTCGGTGGCCTACTTTGTGTGAAATTGCTTCTCACCTCTGTTTTCTTTCAAAGGATTGTCTTTACCCATCAACCTAGCTCTATGATACCAAGGCAGGGGGCTTCTGAGGTGAAAAATGGCTCGAAAAACACACTTATAAATCAAATACGCAACGAATTGTAGCAGCAACGATCGTTTAGAAATAAACGCCAGCTAACGTGACGAGCGTGACAACAAAGATAGAGTCTTCGGTTTTGTGAACCAGCGCAAGCTCCGTGGTAACCCCTTATATGGAGTAGCCAGGTCGATTTAACCTCCTACCCTTCGGAAACTGCAAAAAAGGCGACCAAATCGCCCGTAGAAAAAGAGTTAAGCAAAACACGGGTAGTAACACCTGTAGTAAGTGCTGTATTGAAGAAAAAAGTGGACCCGGCATATTTCCAAGTCATCTGGGCATCTTGTGTGCTGTTTATGAGTCAAAGAGCCATATGGCACATTATGTCTTATTGAGCTGAGACGTTCCGAGTTGTCTAAAGTCAGTTACGAGCATTTGGAGCTTAGTTTTCAAATGAAGGGCTTGGTAGAAGACTGTGCTAAGTGACGCGTTGAATGCGTATTTTCGCCCGCGTTTTCTCGAAAACTGAGAGACAAAAAAAAAAGCGAAAAAAAAAAAACATAGGGCAATGTTTTTCTAATGTATCAAAGGACACATGCAAAAATTCAGACGACATCAGCAAAATTGCCAAAATCGTCACTTACGCCCTTCTTCCACTGAGCTCTTCCCTTGTTATCCGAAATCTCCGATGTTTTCGGTCGAAGTATAAAAAAAGAGACATTTGTCCCCAGAATTTTATGACTTTCATCAGTAATATTTCGTGTTGTTTGCGCAAAACGCTCAAGCGAGAGATGTCTTGATTAACATTTGTGGGTGACAACTGATTAGAGTTGAAATGACTAATTTCCGCCTCCTTGTCAGCTTGGTCAAGTTGAGAATACCATAAAATGTTCAACAGCTAAATGGCAGTTAAAGGAAAACCGGACACCCGTGGAGCCCATTTAAGCAAGAGAAGTTAGTCACTTTATCACATTTTCCTTTCTGGTCCGATATTTTTTAAGTCAGAGAAAATTTACGTGTTAGTTCTTGATAGAAGGCAACTTTCACTTAAGTGTTCTTACTCTCTGAAAAATCGCAGCTGAATACCCATCCAAATACAAACGGATGTAGTTGATCAGTACTGGTGAAAGTTTATCAAATAAAAATTGCGTCTTTATGAAAATTTAACCCCAAGGTGTGCAAATTTAGAACGGTGTTGTTCTATTTATTTAAAATGAAAATGTCTTGAATTTCGGTTTGGGCGTTTCTTTTTTAATAATGATTCCTTACCGATACAGAATTCAATCCTGGATATTTTTTTTTCACTATTTCTAAAACATTGTAAAGAGGAATGAGGATTCTTAACTCCATTCCTGACAAAGATCCATTTTTTGGCCCGAGGTTTGGCTCTGTAACAGAAGCTGGTTGCTTCGTCGTTCTACGCAACATGAAAACTTTGGTTGAAATCATTTTATTACTTACTACAGTGATGAATGAATAAAAGCATACTCCGGCGAGCTTACACGATTTAAAGTTTGTGATCTTGTCATAAACTGTTATGCATCTGCATCAAAATCTTTGTTTTTCTCGCAACAATATTTCCAATTCGTTTGCATGGAGTTTAGACCAAGCTGATTGCTAGTGTAAGAAAACAGTTTTTCCCCAAGAACTGAAAGTACTCAGAAGTACTGAGATGTTCAAGTAGCTAAGCGTTCCCTTTAAATAAGTAAACGACTTCAAGTTGTCTATGTATACGGGGAACGTAACGTGTGACCACAAAAAGCTGTGTAACAATCGCTGTCTCACCCCAAACTGTGAAAACTTGGAGTGTAAAAACAAAACGGAGCGATAATTGAGCTATGAAAGGTTGGTTATGCTTGCGCGTGGTTGTATTTCAGAAAATGTTGCAAACAAAATTCTACTGTTATGTACGCATTGCAGCCGGAAAAACTTACAATCTGTTTGCACAGAATATTTTCAAAGAGGCCAAGGAACGTAGTTAATATAAAAATTCTATTGTAACTTAAAAGTCCAATTCAGCATTACAGAGCATATTATTTTTGTTCTAATATTTTAACACGGATGCGACTGAAATAAAATATACTGAAATGTTAGGAAACTTTACGTCTTCTTGTAAGCGAGGAGATTTGGCAAGCGTCTTTGAAAAAAGGCAAGAGAAATCTATTTTAAAACCAATGATCTGTGGGCTTTAGTATTCCACTTTCGGCAAGAATGTAGAACTATAGAATCAAAGTAAAATACAGCATAAATAGAACTGTCAAAACACTACAAAGTTTAGGAAAACTGCTAACCAAGGACTGCAAGCTATAATTGCTAAAAAAAACAATTAAGTTGAATAAACGGCTTTTACAACTTCCGTGTTCAAAGGAAGTGAAAACAACAATGTATAATGTGGTGGTAATGCTTGCGTTTGCGTGTAAATTTAAGGTAGCAACCGTCTGTTGGAAATCAAGTCACAAATGAATCGACCGATACTAAACTAAGGCAGGTTTTGAATAGACCGATATCACATTTCTGATGAACAATAGATTTTGCCTGTCCCGACTCGTCATCAGGATGAGTTCTAGCTCCCATTGGATTAAGATCCTTTGTGTTTGCTCATTTTGTGGACGAGGCTGGACGGGCAAATATATTGTTCACAACAAGTGTGATATTAATCTATAAGGCTTTACAATGAACACACTATACACTCACGACTCACCTAACACTGAATGGAGTATCATTGTCAGAAATGCAACTCGACGGTAAATGGCGCGAGAAAACTCCATCTCTTGACCACACATAGCAGACAGTAATGCCCGCTTATCGGTCGGCGATTTTTGCCAACAGCAAAGAAGGAACAGCAGTGTTCACAATTATAAGTCATTCGAGTTTCATGCATGTTAATTTATGAAAAATGGTCCGATAGATGACGTCATTAGTCAGACATTGTTTCGCTGAAATATTGTTTGCTTGCTTAGAGGATATTTAACGACAAATTAAAGATAACTGCTAACTATTACGAACTTTTTCATATGTAAAATTTACCAGTTATGAAATGGTGCATTATGAAAGAGCCGGTGTCCCTAGAAAGACAGATGCTCATTTGCCGATCAACAGTCACAAAAAGACATACAATAGCTTAAAGAAAAGAATCGAAAGTTTCCTTTTCTTAACATCTTGAACAAAAACGTAATAAACTACCACTGTGCTATTTTAAAACTGAACGACAGTACATAAAAAAGCAGAAATGTTAATAATTACTGCTTCTGAAAGGACACTCGTTCCGAGCTATTCAAACTTTGTGTTCTGTTTTTTCCTCGTGCTAAGAAGTCACCATATTGCCTGACGTTCAAGGCAAATTTCATTTCAGTTTTGTGCGCGTGTACAACGCTGACAGCACTGTTTCAAAGTGTTCTCAAAGTATATGATGTATAAAAAATAGTTTGAATGTGGAATCAAGCGGGCTTAATTTAACTGTATACCCCAATTCAGAAATGAAGTTCAACCTAAATCGGGGAAATTTTTTATATCCGTTGTGGCCGCTTCTTCAGCTGTTCGCCAGTTTCACCACGTACGCAACTGATGAAGAGAAAATTACTAAAATGACAGGAAAACCTTATGTGATCATATAAACAAGGAAAACTGCGCACAAGGCAGGTAATTGAGTTGAAGGCTTCAAGCTTTTGTACCTGTTTTGGAAAGTGCGCCTTAACTTATAAAGCGTGAGCGGTTTTAAGAAATGTGACGATAAAACGAAACACGATTGTCTAGACGGAAAGATGACCTGGAGCAAAAATGAACTTAGAAAATACCCCGAATTCATAGTAAAGTTGCTAACAAAAAGGGTGAACTGGATCTACAACAGCTGTTACAACTTCTATGATCAGGACAGGCTACAACAGAGGTGGAGAATGTCTCGGATATGCTCACATTTGTATTTGAATTTGAATAAGAAAATATCTACTACTACACAGCTGATATCTGACACGTCAGGCGACGCTCCACCCACAAAACGGCTGCGCAGGAGGGTTTAAATGCAAATAAATCGACTGATGTTTGAAGCGTTTTGTAAAAGCAAAAATTTATGAAGCATTATACATGGAGTTTAATAAACGTACCTACACAGGATGAAGTAAAACTGTATGAATTACAACTCAAAAATAAATGTTGCGATAGTGCTCTATCATATGCTCACGTATCACAAACACTAACGCCTGCTTATCGTGACGCGGTTTACCAGCAATAAAGAGAAAAAGGCTGTCGACTTTGTTGCGTGCTTATTGGCTAATTATCAAGCAGAGAGGCGAGTTCACGGGTAAAATGTGTGCTATTTTATTCTTTGTTTGCTGAGGGAGAACTTAATTTCAAATTAAAAATATAAATTTCTAAGCTATAATTCTTACTTACTAGTTCCTACGAAAATATACACTAATCACCGACGTTTTAATAGGAAGACGCAGTGCAAAGGGAGTTCCCCAAAGAAGATCTTGTTTTATTTGGCAATCAAAAGCAAACAATAAAATACTTTGAAATACGTTGTAATTGGGCTTAGAAGTTTTCGTGTCGTGTTGGTTGAACGGCAGAAGTTCAGTTTCGAGTTTAGGGCCTGTTCACATGGAGGTGGGGGACCTCAGCCCGTGGTCCAAAAAAGCTAGCCTTCACATGCAACCCCGGGGCGCTGGGGTGAGGTTTAAAATGCTATCGCGTGGTCGCTAAGAACGTATATTAACAAAAGAATTCAGAGATAATTGCCCGGATGAACCTCACCCCACTCCACCTCCAGCATTCACATAGAGAAAGCTCTCCCCAGCTAAGCGGGTTACCCGCAATGGCTGACCGGGTAACCCGCCTCGGTGAGGTACCCCACCTCACATGTGAACGCTATCGAGAAAAAAAGAGAGATTGGTAACCCCACCTAGGTGGGGGACCTCACCTGCCTGGGGTCCCCAACCTCCATGTGAACAGGACCTTACTCTTGGTTGCTAGAATTGAGCAAAAGAAAGGAGAAATCTTAACGCTCTCATGTCGCGATGTGGATGGAATATTGCAGCACAACTTCCCGTTCCTCCTCTTGCTAACGCGACAAAATATGTGGTTGATTTTTTTGTCAGAATCCGACTAAAATTCCACGTTTGTTATGAACGCATGCTGCAAACCTTGTCTTTTTTGTTACAATTGAGGCGATATCTCTAAGCGACTTTCCTTTTCCACATAATGGTTTCTAAGTAAACTCGGTAGCTTCCAACTTGTCCTTAAGGTTGCGCAATATACAGTAGAATATATAATAGCGGGGATGAGAGTTCGGTTGAAACAATCTCCAAATAATGAACCTTGCAAATGACCGTTGAGCTGCCTCATCATAGCGTTAATTTAACGGTCATACTTAGGAATCAAAAATGAAAGAAATAAATCCAGTAAAAAGGTGTGATCTCACATATGCGGTTTCCTTTCAGTGTGCCTATCAGTGGGATTTCGATCCATTCCGTTATCCCTTTATCATTTCCTTTCTTTCTGGTCGGATAATTTCTAATTCAGAGAAAATTTATGGGGTAGTTTTAACAATAAAACGGAGGCATCTTTCGTGAGCTCTTGTCAGGTTCCTGAAAATCGTAGCTGACTGTTTATCCTAAAACAAACGGATATAGTTCACCAGAAGCGGTGAAAGTTTAAGGCGACATTTTATTAAGTAAAGATCGCTTTTAAATAAGGCAGGGTTGGCGCAGTGGTGAGAGCGCTCGCCTTCCATCAATGTGGCCCGGGTTCGATTCCCGAACTCGGCGTCATAAGTGGGCTCGGTTTGTTGGTTCTCTACTCTGCTCCGAGAGGTTTTTCTCCGGGTACTCCGGTTTTCCCCTCTCCCCAAGAACCAACATTTGATTTGATTTCATTTTAAATACTCTTTGTCTTTGGCCATCGTAGCTTAACAAGAAATAACACACAAACTGCGGTGATAAACATGACAATAAAACGCATTGTTGGAAAATAAAAATAAAACTAGATCGTTTAACTTGACGTTTCGTATGTTTCGACATACATCTCCAGAAGTGACCGTTAGGAATTAAAGTAACAACTAAATTTTAAATTTAAGATAAGTAACTAATTAACAATAACCTTGACAGAAACTAAAAATAATTTGCATGTAAAAGATGCAAACTAATAGAGATACAGTTTTTCGCTGCTTACATTATCATTTAAGGTAGGTTTCAATTCTCTAATTAGTAGGGTCTCCTTTACCTTGCAATAAGTATCTGACCGACCTTTTGCTAATATCTCAAAGTGGTCCCATTTTAAGTTGTGACCAGTTCACGTGACGTGGTCTGCGATAGCAGATGCATGACAGCTACTCGTGATCGCTTTAAAATGTTCAGTTTTTCTTTCATGCAATCTGCGTTTTTTTTCCAATGTAGAAATCCTGGCAGTCCCAACAGCTAGCCTTATAAACAACTTTTGACATTTGGGAACGGTTAATTATATCTTTGTAGGGAAAAAGAGATTTAATGCGATGAGCGCTTTGGAAAATAACCTTAAGATCAATGCAGCCATAAAATTTACCAATGCAGGTCTTCAGCTGTTTGGTAACAATTTTGCTTTGTACTCCTAAATAAGGTAGAACTAAGATTATTTCCTTTTTGGGAACTGTGGTGGTTGGAATCTTCGGTCTGTTTTGTTGCCTGTTCAGAACATCATTAATGTTGGAATTGACAACACCAGCAGGGTAACCGTTTTGTAACAACATCTTCCTCAGTTCATTTAAACAAGACCGCAAAAGAGAAGGTGACGAACAGATGCGGAAACAACGAAATAAGAGCGTACGGAGGAATGGAAAGAGGAATGGGAAGCCCTGACTGATTTGCGAAAATATGACAGCAAAATTGCAATTCTTGTCATTTGTACCCAGAGTGTTATGACTTTCATCAATAATATTTCGTGTTGTTTGCGCAAAACGCTCCAGCGAGAGCTGTCTTAATTAACATTTGTGGGTGACAACTGATTAGAGTTGAAATGGCTAATTTCCGCCTCCTTGCCAGTTTTGTCAAATTTAGAATACCATAAAATGTTCAACGGCTGAATGGTAATTATATGAAAAGCGGACACCCGTGGAGCACGTTTAAGCAAGAACTTTAGTCACTTTCTCACATTTTCCTTTCTGGTCCGATATTTTTTAAGTCAGAGAAAATTTACTTGTTAGTTATTGAAAAGAAGGCAATTTTTATAAAGTGTTCTTTCTCTCTGAAAATCCCAGCTAAATGTCCATCCAAATACAAACCGATATGGTTTATGAGTACTGGTGAAAGTTAAACGTTACAGTTTATCAAATAAAAATTGCGTCTTCATGAAAATTTAACCCCATGGTACGCAAATTTTGAACGGTGTTGTTCTGACGGTTTAAATGAAAATGTCCGCTCGGATATCTTGAATTTCGGTTTGGGCGTCTCCTTTTTTAATAATGATTCCTTACTTCATAGTACAGTATTCAGTCCTGAATAATTTTGTATCACTGTTTCTAAAACATTGTAAAGAGGAATGAGGATTCTTAACTCCATTCCTGACAAAGATCCATTTTCCGTGGGGTGCCTGTGGCAGGCCACGGTAAGGTTTGCCCGGGGTTCCTTTTTCATCGTCGACGCAAAACGGCAAATTTGATTGACAACGAAATCCACGTGATAGCTGGAACTACAAGATGAGATGACTTTGACAAGAGCAAAAATACTGTTATTTCGAGAGAGTCTATTCTGGCAAGGTTTAGTGTGCAGAAGGGAAACCAAGTGACTGTGATTTCGAGAGAGTGTATTCTGGCAAGGATTAGCGTTCAGGAACAAAACAGAGGTACTGTGATTTTCGAGAGAGTCTATTCTGGCAAGGATTAGTGTTCAGTTCAGGAAGGAAACCGAGCCACTGTGATTTCGAGAGTCTATCCGGGCAAGGATTGTTGAGGAAGGAAACCGAGGTACTGTTATTTCGAGAGAGTCTATTCTGGCAAGGATTAGCGTTCAGGAAATAAACTGAAGGTAAGATATTTTGAGGGTGTCTCGACTTTGTGTACTGAATTGAACTGTGAAAATTGCATAGGGTTCGCGGATCATACGTTCCGCGTTGTGTTACGCATCGAACCAACGAGTTCACTGTTCACTCGGCCTACGTGCCAAACGAACCAACGAGTTCAGCGACCGAACCTGCGTGTTCATTCAGCCTACGTGCCTAACGCTTAGTCTTACCTAGCAAGAAGTTTGAAGAACTCTGACACACGATATCCATTGAATCAGTATATTCACAAATCAAGGATTCCATCACGGAAAACATCGACACCGTCCATTTCAAAAGTTGGCTCAAATATTTGTTGGTTTGCAATTGAAGATAAGCTTATTTAAGCCTCGAGAGTTTGAATCTATTCGAAATTTTCACAGTTCAATTCACGAGTCGGCAATCACGCTACGTGTATTTTTAAGGTTTTGTGTATTCTTGCTGACATTGAGCTAACGTACATGTAAATAGTGTTCGCGAGAAGGTTTATTCCAGCGGATGTTTATTTTATTTTCAGTGTTCAATTGTTAACATTTTTAAATGCAAAGGGAATATTTGTTAAGAAGAATTCCTCATGCTTCTCATGGAAGCTTTAATCCTTTCGTTATCTCGAATAAACAAGCACACATTATCAATGGAAATATACCAGTTCGTACCAAAGAAACAAATAATGTCACCGCGATCAGGGAACACCCAGAAAAGTTTTCATGTGCAGTAGACTGTTTTCTTGAACTTAACTATGCAATCTTTAAAGATCTTATTAGACGTATTGAACGAAATGAATTTTTTGAAATCTTAAACGAGGCATGTTTTCAGTTAGAAAATTTATATGTTTCAGAAATTGATATGGCAGCCATTCAAGAACCAGTGTGGGCGTATTTAAGACAACATTGCAACTCATTCGTTACTAAGTCTGATCATGCTGTCTTAGGTGACATATTTAGCTTGAATACAGTTGGTGTGATGACACAGGAGTTAAAACGACTTTTTCTTATCCAACAGACTGACCAGTCGATTTGTACATCATGTGACAATACAATTGTAAAGCAGAGAACTATATTTGTACTTTACATAAGTTCCGTAAACATGACTCAAAGAAATTTTGACAATTATGTCTCTGAGGCCATATTGCCTAGCACTGCTGCACTTTACCGTGATTTGTGTCAAAGGCATTGTGGCGATATCTCAATGTTGCAACATTTTGTTCTGCTTCCAGCATTTTTATCTTCACAACTGTCATCAAATTGTGATTAATTTTTCCACTTACAATAGATGTATTGTGTCAAAATTACACACTTGAAGGTTTGGTTAGATGTTCAAGCCATCATTTTACAGTGGCTGTTAAAGCTGATACTCAGTGGGTATATATTGATGATATTTTTGTCTCAGTCAAAACATACACCTCATTTTAAGATCTTTTACATAATCATTGTAGTGTTTTTTTTTTTTTTGGTATTTTCAGAAAGTCTTCAGTTAGAGTTGGCAATGATAATATACAAACAAATTTTACAGCCAGTCAAACTCCGACACAAAGCTTAGATGATGTTCCTGTTAGCACTTTGCCAAGAGATACTCCTAGCATTGAAAACATTACTAGTGTCACTATAACAAAAAGCTCTACAGTAGCTCTTTATGGTGTTTTTTTTCTGTGTTGAAACATTGCGTCTACTGGAAGTCTGATGTATCAGATGCTATTGTTAAATGTGGAAGTGCTCTATTTTCTGACACCATCAAATGTCAGCCAACTGAAATTGAAAATATTACCGACCACCAGGCATACCTACAGTAAGAGTTTACTCAGTTAGACATACATTACATGTCTTCCCTTAAAGGTATTAACTAAACTACAGTACATGTGTACAGTGCAGTGATAAGTACATGTACCTATCAGCCCTGCACATAAAAGTGTATTATATTTACAATGTAATCATTTTGATACATTCGTCTTTTAGGAGAGATGTCACAACAGGGTCAATCTAAAGGTGACTACATAAATATTTTTTCTGAACTCTTGTACACATTTATCTCAATTATCTCAACAGCAAAACAATCAAATGCTCGAAATCTGATTCCTTCTCTCCTTGCCTATTTGCATTGTTTTTTTTTCCTTTTCGTTTTCATCTATGTTTTACTCCATAATCACAGTAAATGACCGTTATTAACAATACATGAACACTGCCAAGTTTGCAAAAACGACTAAGAGTTGATGATTACAATACTTAGTCTTCTGCAACTGATGTTTTCCTTTTAACTCTATCATAGGCAACAAACATGGCTTCATCCACAACTTAAGTCCACTGAAACGATCACGTGGAAAAGGTGTTCACTGGTTTGACTTTCATTTGCAAACATCCCCCACAAAGGTACAAAGAGTCCTAGCATTTAATGCTTCAGCACATCAACAGATCCAACACTTTCAAGACACAAAGATCCCAGTGTTTCTTAAAAACCTCATCATCAAACAAGATCAAAGTGATTGGATTTTCAATCAACAGTCAAATGTGTCAGTGGCCCCAAACAGTGACATCACCTTCAAGTATAAAGAACAGCTACAACCGATACCATCTACAAACCAGTTGCCAAGTGTAGACATCTCCGTATCGCAACTCGATACTATGACACCTAACCAAAAGGTCAATGTTACAGGAACACTCTCCTTCGGTCAAAAAGAACCCAAGAAAGTTTTAGTAAAGTCAACACAAGAAGTATCCTTTGTTAAGGAAGATTGCATTTTAGAAGATTCAACAGGGCACACTTCTATTCATATCCACTGATAACTCAACCGAAGAACACCTATTCTTATCGCCTGAACAATTTGACAGTGAAAAACTTTCAAGGCAACACCTTCCTGTCTACTTCACCATTCACCACTTACACTCAACAAAAGAACACCCTGTCCTCTTTGAAAGGGCCTGCAATTCTAGAAACTCCAGAGAAACAAATCTTTGTTGACAGCTTCAAATTAGTCAGCAAATTATCCATATTTCTGTCTTGCCAAGTTTGCAAAAAGCGCATCACTGATGTCTCTCGTACTTCAGTTAAATGCCAAAACTGTTCAACCCACCAAAAGGTTGTTGATTGCAAGAGAGAAGCATCTGCTAAACTATGTGTCACCAACGAAGACGCAGACCTCTGGTTAACTATCTTTACTGACACCTTGAAAAACCTCCTTCAGCAAGTGTCATCAGTGACTTTGCAAAACACCACAGAAGAAGTGGCAGAAACGCTGCTTAGTGCAAGCAACATTCTCATCACTTTCGATCCACAAACAAATGTTGTCTCCAAAATGCAACATGCACTAACCTCAGACAACCGAACCTCTGGAAAACTTGAAGCCACTGATGATAATAGAGTAATTCATGACAATGAAACAACTTTTGGAAATGCAGCAACTCATCACAATGAAACAACTTCTGGAAATGCACCAGCTTATGACAATAAAACAACTTCTGAAAATGCAGCAACTCATGACAATGAAACAACTTCTGGGAATGCAGCAACTCGTGACAATGAAACAGCTTCTCAGTCTGGTAATGGAGTAACTGATGACAATTGGCTTGGTATCACTAATGACAATCAAGCAGCTGATGAAAACTGGCTTGATGCCATTGATGATAACACAGCGCCTGATGGCAGCTGGTTTGATGCCATAAAATAACAATGCAGCTGCTGATGACAGTTGATACAAACACATTCCCTGTTCATGTTTACATGTATTTCACATTTGTTGACGTTTTGATAATCAACGTTGTTTTAAACAATATTTTAGTCTTCAAATTATTAAAGTGTTGCATTGCCATTCATGTCTCAAGATTATGTAGCAGTTCTCGACATAATGATATGGCCTTATTAGAGAAAAACAAATTCCGTTTTCCTTATTGCAATATTCTTGGTTTTCACGTGACGTCATCAATTAAAAAATAAGGAGTTATCGATTCTTTTAGTTAGCTATTAGAACAACTGAAGACTCTTCTTTTTTACAAATTTTCAGTTTAATAGGGTTTTTCGTCTTGTGATAAAGCAACGCTGAATTTCTTAGCTTTTGCGTGACATGATATTAAAATGGCGGCCGAGAATGCTGTCACGTAGTTTAAAAAAGTGACTTATCCGCTGAGATTTTGCAATCTGAGCAGCCCTTCTATTAGAATAAGTACTCATATAGATGTTTATAAGCTCTCAGGAGAAGAAGACAGGCTTTTTATTGCAAAACTCAATGACATGTGCTTTTTGGTAGCTTCCGGCCGCCATATTTGTGTCCCTCAGAGGGACACAAACATGGCGTCTCCATACAAAGCCTTATACATTTGAGTAAAACATTTCTTCGAATATCTCCCGCACGAAACATCGCACAGACCTGAATCTTTGCGAGACTGTTTGAGTATTCATCTTCTTTTATCTCTTCGATCGTTGACTTAAGTTGTTGAATGGTTTTGATGATGATGTGACATTGAAAACCGGCAATTACTTCACCCAGTTTTGATGCCATTTCGAAACACCATACACACACTCGTTCTATCTTCTAGATTACCCGCAAAGAGCAAATAGGAACCTGGAAAGGACACCCTGTACCCACAGTAATTTTCTGCCCACCCTCTTTTCAACTACAAACGCAGCCAGGGTTTCTTCAACACTTTCTACAATGATTTCTCTCGCTAATCTAACTCGCTATTCGTGGCCCTTCTCTCTACCTTCACAATTCATTCCAATGCTACGCTAATTGCCCAAAGCATTCCACGGAATCGCCTTCAGGCGTCTTGTTTGCCTGAGGTTTGGCTCTGTAACAGCAGCTGGTTGCATTGTCTTTCTGCGCCAAATGAAAACTTTGGTTAAAATCATTCTGTTAAGCGTATGTAGACGAGCGCAGGCGGCTGCTCTTCCCAAGCTCCGGCATTTTTACGAAATTCTTGTTACTACTCTCATTAATTTTACTCAACGTAGCTTCTAAAAGCTTTTGTTATTAATATGAACTACCCAAGAAGTTGTCTGATGTCTCTACGCTACTGGTAGAAGGACCTAGATAAATCTGGTT
>JAEMWC010000623.1:242500-312500 GCA_016490735.1 Pachyseris speciosa | reverse complement strand
TGGCTAGTGGGAAATACGATTGTTTAGAGTTTGTATTGAGAAAATCTATTTCAATCAAGAAGTAATTAAACAAATGTTCTTTTCATTTGTCGAGTTACTTTTTAGAAATATTTTATAAAAGTAATACAGGACTTTTTTCCGTGTTTACATAGCCTCATATAAACACTCGGGGGGTTGGGAGAATTCTCGAAAGTTATGCAAACCCTCAACTGCGTCAGTAGTATAGTGTTTGGCGGTTTCAGCACACTTTTCCATCAAATAATAACAGCACATTTTTCAATCAAATTTTACAGCACATTTTTCAATCTGATGGAAATATATAGTTGTTTAATCTGATGGAAATATATAGTTGTTTAATCTGAAATTCTCGGAAAAATCACCAAGCGTGACATTCTCGGAAAACAGGGAATGAGTCATCACCTATAGCTATTATTATAACTCACGTGACGGTCGCATGATCTTTTCTAGCCAATCATAATGAAACAAGTTCCTTATTATAAATTCTTGAAGTAAAGTTTACTGACAATTTTTACTTAAAAAGTTTATGCTAAAGTTTGTAGACCGACACAGCTGTGCCGTGACGTCATGACTTCTTTGGATTTACTTTTTGATGGCACAGTGCCCGTATGCGTAACTGTTGATTCCGTCTTTTGATATATATCTTTTGTCATCGAAGCAACTGAGTGATACTTTGTTGATTTCATAGCTTCCTAATTGATGGTTTTCACTTCTGATTGTTTTCATTGTATGATGCATCTGTTTATTATTAAATAGTGTCTCCTTATAATTTTCATGTTTGATATTCTTTTTTATAACAATCTTTTTGATTCCTTTTGCTGTTTTTCCTCCTTTTTGGTTATCTTTCATATAGCTATACATTTTCGATCGTAGACCGATGAATTCGCAAACGGGTACTCCTGCTGCCTCATCTTTGAATTTACCAATAACTTTTTTATTAGTCTTATTGAAATACGGCGAGCTTTCAGGGTAGTCACTGTTGTCAAATTTATCTTTATCATTCCAGAAATCCCTATAGACATCTTCAGCTTCAATCTCATATGTCAAACTGTCTGTATCAGTGAAGAGCAACTTAGCCTTATTACCATACTTTTGTTTAATGTAATTATAATGGAAATCATACATTAGTGTCTTACTAAGATCTAGAATACACATCCCCACATATGCCGGCCGGTTTAAAGTAAGTGTTTCTTTGATCTTATGCACCGCAACTAGATTTTCATTGAATATCTTACTGCTAACATAAGTTGGTTTACTGGCTAATTTCAATAGCTTCTTCTCATCAGTCACCAATCTGACATCTACTCTCTTTCTGAGATTCTCCATGGTTTTGCCAAATACTGAGTTATTCATTAACTTGAAAAAGTCTTTCTCAAAGGCATTTTTGGCATTAGTTCTTTTCTGTGTGTTGAAGTCAATGTACTGTCTCAGCCAAGGGGATTGTTTGAATTCAAGAATCCTATGGATTTTTGTTATTTTCAAACCCAAGTCTGTGTATAATTGGAGGTTTCTGTAATGAAGAACATATTTCTCTTTGTTGCTTAATGTTGGTATCAGTTTATGTACCAAACCAGTTGATATATTGTATTTCTTTGCAATATCTTTACAGTAATCAGACAACATGCCTTCAGTTACTTTCACCTTCTCTGGTCCAAGTGGGTAGTCATTATGATGGTCATGTAACTCTTGGGGTATTCCAGATCAACTTCAAGTATCAAACCCTTTGAACTATCTTCTTTGTACTTAGCAAGGTTGAGATTGTTTATTTTATTCTCAGTCATCCATCTAAATCCGCCAGTTGGAAGGTATTGACTCATTGCCCAACCATATAGATTGTTTGCATCAAGATACATGATATATTTCGAGGGCGCCTTCTCATCGTATTCTTTCATGTACTTATTATTTGCTTTACCATAACGGTTGGCAATATAACTGATACCACCTCGCAGACCCTTTTCAATGAACTGGAACATATCAATGTCAGTCATCAATTCTAATTTGATATTAGTCATCTTTAGCATGGCATCCCAAGATAAACCAGGAGATGTGAAATAGTGACACGGATCCAGTTTGTAGTACTCAAGACATGTTTTCCTGAAGTTTTCAAATACATCAGCTAATAGGAGGACATCTGATTTAAGGTACAGATCATGATACTCACCCATGTTTTTCAAAGAGAATGTATTCCAAACAGTCTGAGCATGTGCATAGTCTTCATCTGATATATGCTCATCACTCAATATACTATAGAATTCATCTTTTGATGGCAGCTTTTGGTTGAATTTATTAAAACTATCCATATAGTCATAAGGATAAACACCTTTCTGTGCCACCAGATTAAGATCATTTCCCTTGAACTCTTGTGAGGTGTATTTTAAGGCTTCTTTTGGCAGATTGCCTACAAGTTTTTCCAAACTAGAGCTCATGAACTGGAAACTATCAAGAAATGTTAGGTGATTGCCAAGCATGAAAGCCATATACTTCTCCATATTATTGGGTATAGCATTGATTGTCATCTGGCACTTCTCACCTTTCTTATTTGTATAGGTGTGTTTCTTGACAATGGCTCCAATCTCTTGCATAATAAAATGACTATCATAACCTCTTAGATTGTGAAATATAACAGGTATCTTTATTTCTTCTGGGTTAACTCTAAGTTTCAGGTTACATTCTTGATGAGCTGATCCTCTATACTGGCCAGTAATATGACAGTGATCTCGTACTCGAATATCTTTGTCAGTGTATTTTTTATCACAAATGTGACATTCTTTGGCTTTTTGGAATTCCTTCTTATCATCTTTTGTCATTTTCAATGGTTTGTTGAATTCTTTTTTCATAACCTTCTTGCAATATTTAACTTCCTCAATCACAGCTTCCATGAATTTGTACACAGCTTTTTCACCCCTGTATATTTGTATTGGTTTGCTGTATTTATCATCATAGCAACAAACAACCTTGTAACCATATCCACAGTCAGTATGCTTCTGATAGGCTTCAGTGTATGATTTATCATTGTTGGGTTGGCAACCATGTATTTTCTCAGTGATAGCCTCAAAATCAGCATATATCACAAATGGTACCTGTTGTTGTTTATGGTAATTGTTGAATTTCAGTATGTTGTTATCCTTGGTTGGCATCTTTATTGCTTGTGTGCCATTAACTAGCATACAGTTGTCCTTATGATCATTCAGAACCCTTTCAGAGCTGAAACACTGAAGACAATGCATGCAGAAATGCTTTCTATGCTCATGTTTAGTCTGATTATACATTAACTTGTTGAAATCTTTGATCAACACATAATGTTTGTTTTCATTTTCAGTTATAAGAAGAAGATTCAAACAGTCTTCATACTTTTCTTTTGAAACATATAGTGGATATGGTTGTTTATTCTCATAACCGAAAATATTGATGTTGATCTCATTTTGTTTTTCAATCTTATTGTAATGTTTGGTTGCCACTGGAAATTCAATTCCTGAATAATCCAATTTGTCAATATACTGTTTGTCTGATTTTTTAATCCTCTGTGGGTTTTTCTCTTGTGGGTTCAGGTGTCTGATGTGGCACCATCGGAAGCATTCATTATCCTCATTTTTCAAGTTAATTAAACCTTTTTTATTTCGTAATTCTGCTGGCAGTTTTATGTATGAAGAACCTCTCATCGGTTGATATTTCACAACATTGAGGTAATGGCTGTCAACAGATTCAATTGTCCAACCTGAACCTTCAGATACCCAAACTGCAATCTTATTCATTATTTGGTCTTTTGACAACTGTAGTGATTCAGTTACTTCCAGATTATTCACAATTGTTTGAGCTACACTGTTGAAATATGCGGTTTTGTATTCTATTTCTCCGTCAGTCATTTTTGCAAATGTTACCTTGAGTGTTTCAACGAATTTGAGACCTTTAATTTCATTCAACAATTTTATAATATTATATGCAACAGCCTTTCTTGTGTTTTGCAGTTGCGCAAGCGGATCTTTGTTATTTTTTATACTGATTTCAAAAGATTTTGTGAAGCCCTTCAAAGCTTTCTCTGTTTGCTCTATCTTAGTCCTGGGTGTCGGAACCGGCACAGGCTTTTTGGCTCTTGGGGCTGGGATCGGTCTCTTTTTCAATTGTTCTATTTCTTCCAACCATTCTTTTGGTGGGGCTGGAAGTCTTTTCCTCTCAAAATAATCAACCAATTCTTTCACAGTTGGTCTTTTCGTCCTTGGGGCGGGAATCGTCCTGACAGTCCTAGGTGCAGGAATTGGTCTTGTTCTTGTGTCATCAACTATGATAACTTTTGGTTTTTTCTCAATTTTTTCAAGCTTTTCAAGTCTTTCATTCATCTTGATTAACATATTTATGAGCTTAGATTTGCTCAGTTTTTTGAAATCTTTCTTATTCATCATTAATATAATATTAGATATTATTTTTCTTTTATATATATTTTAAATATTATAATAAAATTTTTATTTAAAGAATTATTATGTAAACTATATTATAATGAATAAGATTGAAATTAACGAGTGCGTTTACAACATTCATCCAGTTTATGATCTGTATGCTTCTGATAAGGATGGAAATGTGATTAATATTGTCAAAAAAGTGTCAGTGAATGGATTTGATAACTGTAGAGGATACAGGAAATGTGGTGTGAGAAAACACGGTCAAAATGGGTTCAAAAAGTATTATGTCCATAGGTTTGTTTGGGAGTGTCATAACGGTATTATTCCAGAAGGTAAAGTGATCGATCATATTAATGATGTGAAAGATGATAATCGTTTATGCAATTTACAGCTTGTGACACAGAGTCAAAATATTAAAAAATCAACAAATGATCGGGATTTTTCACATAATAAAAGTCCAAAATGTGTGAAAGCAACCAATATTACCACCAAAGAAGTTTCATATTTTAATAGTATGTATGCAGTCCAGCAACATCTTAATGTGAGTAATGGTATTGTAAAGAGAGTTTGCGATGGAGTCAAATATTATAAATCAGGTGTCTCAAAAAAAGATGGATATTCTTATAAATTCGAGTATGTTGAAAAAGAGGATTTACCAGCTAATCATTTTAAATCAGCTAACAAACGTAAAAATAGAGTTCCTGATGAGGAAAAAAAGAGTCACCATGCGTTGTCAATGAAAAAATGGACAAACAAAGAGTATAAATGTCCAAGATGTGATAAAGTGATGAAAAACAATAATAGACAATATCACAGAAAAACTTGCAATTAAATCTTTCTTCTTGATAAGTATAATTTGCTTTCTTCTAAGTGTTTAGTTATTTCGTGGATCAAATCTTCGAAACAATTGCTCATGATGTACTTACACTTGTTTTTCTCATACATTTGCTTCATACTTTTTTGTTTATCTGACACTTGGTACACACCAGTTGGGCTTTTAAATTCAAGACATAGAGCATTGTATTTTTCAGTTGGATTCATCAGCATTAAATCACATTGTCCAGCCATATATCCTTTATTATAACTTCTGATTCGCATGTTTGAGCTTATTTGATTTTCACCTAATCCCGCCACCATTAATGCACCTTCATATTTCTTTCTGATGAATGACACAATCTTGTAGTGCAGATCATCTTCACTTTCAATCATCAGCATGTTATTATTTCTGTTTGAACTGCTTGTGATATATTCGTTTTCTGACTAATGGTAAAACTTTTTAGTAACCCAATGTTTAATTTCTTTGGCTTCTTGTTTTTTGGATGAGAATAAAAGTGAATGAAATCCCGTTTCATTTATAAAAAAACATTTGAAAGTTTTTTCGATTGCATCAGCAAAAATTGACTTTGTTTTGGAATTTATGGACAGTTTGAAGTCCAATAAGATTTTATCTTCAGAATCAACATGATCTCTGATTGCTTTTTGTGGATTTTTATAGTTGAGAATATTGGCAATGTCTCTACCTCTGAACCATATATCATTTTTGTCATCAACATAACAGTCTATTGATGCATCTAATTCTTTATTATTGTAGGAATATTTTTGCATTTGTATATTATATTATAATAATTTATTTTTTAATTCATTTTCGACCTGTGTTTAAATATAGTCAGGAATAATAATATTCTTGGCTACATAATAGCAAATGACAGTATGTACTACTGTAGGGTCTACTCACATATATGTTAGATAATTTTCTCTTTATAATATGTCTTTTAAATCCTTGAACGGGATCCAACTGTTAAATTCGTCACTGTAACCCTTCCACTTCACTAAAGCTTGTTTCTTCTTGTAATCTCTGCGAATGACTTTATCAATACGGAATACATCCTGTCTGGCTTTCAATAATTCAGCTTCATAAAAACTCCCTTGTATTTCTTCATCGTTGAGATCTTTTAGTTTGTAAGTGACTGGATTAGTGTATTGGATCTTATCAACTGTAAATACTTCTTCAGTCCAATTTGGTGTATAGCCCTTGTCGAACACATTCCGTTTATACTTGGATATTCGGACCTTGTCACCTATTTTAAATTTTGGTTTCTGTTTTAATGTTTTCATATCACCATACAAATTGAAGTAAACAGTTCCTTCGTTCCTCTTATCAGATGCTTCAACGGGTGTCATCTTTGTGCTTGAATGTTTGGTATTATTATACTGTTTCACTAATTTTGGTAACATGTCTAAATACTGTGTATTACCTTGAACAGTGAACTGCTTCCACATTTTGGATTTAATTGTCCTATTCCATCTTTCAACTACTGATGATTTCTCTTCATTCTCAGTTGAGTACATCTGTACACTATGTTTCTCTAGCAAGTCCTTCAAGTGTTTGTTGTAAAACTCTTTTCCCTTGTCGACCCATAAATACTGTGGTTTTCTACCTTCCTTGAATATTGATTTGAATGCTTCAGTGACAGATTCACCTTTCTTATCCTTCAATGGGACAATCCAACCATATTTGCTGAAGACATCAATAACCATAAGAAGATATCGATAACCTTTATTCCATTTACTGAACTGTTGCATTTCAACTAGATCACTTGCCCATATTTCATCAATTTTATTTACAATCACACGCCGCCGAGTGAAATTTCGTTTTATGGGTGCATGTAATTCATCAGCTAGTTTTTCTTGCCAGTTTTCTTCACTCGACGGCTTTTTCCGTTTTTTGAAACACCGAGACCAAGTTTCTGTTTTTTGTCGATTAAGAATCTAGCTGTTTGACCCCATTTTGGCATCTCACCATATGGTATTTGATCTAGTGACTCGACCATTGTTCTATCACATTCACCTTTGTCTTTTTTCATATCATAACAAATATCGTGGTAAGCTGCTATTTCATCCACCTTATTGTAAGGTTGTACATTCCATTTCAAGACCTCGCCAGTATTTGGATCATATTCCAACTGCTCATGCAATGGATTGTATGGTCCCATATATTTATATTTACTTGGTGTCCAACCACTTTTCGGTTTAGGAAGCTTGCCAATAACCTTATGAATGTCAATAGCACCGCCATAATCTAATCCTTTGATATCTGTTTTGTAACGAATATTTGGTCTCACTTTTGTTGAGAGTTGTTTCAAAGCTTCTGACCCAACCTTTGTGATTGCAGGCTTTGCGAGGGAAAGTCCTTTGTCAATTAATTTCTTTTGCAGCTTTGGATTTCTCATTGCTTCTGATGCATAATATCTACCCATTTCAACACCTTCTTCGCTAAATAAGGGACTCCATGTTCTAAAAATCCTGTTAGCGCCATATCTGCGGCTGAATCTAGTATGCCCGCCCCTTCAGACGGGCTATTCAGTTTCCCCGATTTCTAAAATTTAGTCTTTGTGATTCCACATTCAGCACAAGTACATTTCATCACAGTTCGACCATTTTTTGTCTTTTGATATCTTTCACTTCCTGGTACACACTCAGTCTGCTTCTTCTGTTTCACACAATATGATTTTACCATTATACCATTAAGTTAGATATTTTTGAAGTAGTCTATGATGAATCTGTGATTGACTCTTGTGTCTGTTGGATCAAATTCAGCATTATGTATTGTATTAAGAATGGATCTGCCTTTTTGTCTCTCAAGAAGATAGTACAAACACCAATATCCACACAATACTGATTCCCTTTCTTGTATCTCATCACCAGAGTATTCAAGTTGTTTACCGCTTGCAGCCATGTATTTCTGTACTTCTGTTGGCATCATTAAACCGAAAGAGTCGAAGTATTCACAGTATTTATCATTTTTGAAATTCCTATAACAAACCCAGTGAGTACCAGGTCCAATTTTGGAATCAAGATTGACTATCCCACATTCATTCTTTTTTATTTGTCTAGGAAGATTGTCTCTTGAAAATACTCCTCTAAAATGTTTTATTCCAAGTTGTTTAACCCAATTGATTAAATCAAAGTTGGATAAGGGTTTGTTTACAAAATGGTTCCTAGTATGGGGATTGAATTGAATGGACTGTTTTTGCCCAGTAGAAGTCCTTTTCCTTTGGTTTTTCTTTTTTTTTCATTCCATACCTATTGGGTTATTCCATGTACCAAAAACAGGAGGAGATTGCCATGGAATCATAGCATGTTTCCCACCTTTCTTTCTGGGTACAATGTCATCTGGAACATGAACAGGTATTGACCGTCTTGGACGGCTGCTTTCAACATGCAAACCTTTTCCAGTTAATTTTCTGATTGCTTCTATAGCCAAAGGAATTCCAATGCTGGCGAGTATTGTTCCAATACCCTTTCCAGTCTGCGCTTTTGTTGGTTTTATAACAACGTCTCCACCATACTGCATTTTTTGGATAACATCAGCCATCTGTCTCGTATTCAATAAATTTCCTACATTAAATAATTGGGATAAATTGGCATTAGGAATAAGAAATCCTCCTTTTTGTTTCTTTCCAAATAGTTTATCAATGCCGAGACTTGCTAATGAAGAAAGAGCACCTGTAGCCAATGCTGGAGCCGCTTTAGCTACTGCTTTACCTGCATAAGGCAATAGTCTTGTTCCAAGTGAAAAAAGACTGGACCAAAGAGAACCTCCTTCTTGGACTGATTTTCTGATCTGTGCTTTGGATATCTTTACATCAGCACCTGTTCCATTTCTCTGTGATTTGGCTAATTTTTTTATCTGTGTTTTTGTCAACATCATTTGATCACCTCCAGTGAGATCTCCATGTGCGAGTCTCAATGTTACCGGTGAATTTGTTTGTATAGCTTTTGCAAGCCTTTGCTTCTGACTGTTTGAAAGTCTTACTCCATGAGGATGATAAGTAGTCATATAATATATGTTTATACTAAATTGTATTTAATACAAACAATCATTTAATTTAATTTATTTAATTTACATTGATCTCAGAATTAATTTTCCATCAGTCTTTCTCATCTCAATATCCTGCTCATAGAGGACCAGTGCATACACACTGTAATCAGCATTTGTTGCAGCACTCAAAGTGTATTTGAAAGTCAGTTTTGTCATTCCATCTTTAATATCCTGTTTCTGTTTTGTCAGATCGAAATAAACAAAAGGGAATATTGTACCGAAATTGCCCCTGTTAAGAAGGGTACTTTCACTGAAATCGTTTACAGCTTGAACATATTTCAAAACATCTCTAAATACTCTTGTTGGTTCTGTTGATGGTTTATAACGAAGCTCTGGATAATCATTTCCGTTGCCAACTTCAAGATAACAATCAGTCAAAGTTCGGTCATTTGCAACTGAGAATGTGTTGTACAAGAATTTATTGGCTGTCTGAGATGCATCACTTTCATCATTGATGATGAATACAAAGACATGCTGGGTTTGTTTATTCCTGTGGAAATACGGAAATTGGCAGTCTGTTGTCTTGTTGAATTGCCTCTCTCAACCATTTCTCTCATGTAAGTCCACTTTCTGTTGTCAAGATACTTGCTCATGTATAAAGGACTTTCCCGCAGAATTGAAAATAATACGAGGAACTATTAGCTGGAATTTAGTTAGTACCACACGGCAATTATCAGCAGCTTGCCAAATCAAATTGGCATCACTCTCAAGTGTTAATTTCACCTCTACTTTTGAGTTAGGCATAAGTTCATCCCAAAAGCTCTTGAAAAAACCGTATCTGTTCAATGCAAGCTCTGCATTTACTTTACCGGCTGCACCATTCAACAGTGCTTTGCGAGCTGCGAAACCTTTGTTATAAGTAGCCTCAGCCGCTCTATCATCAGCATTCCTATTTGTGTCAAGATAGAAGAACTCATTGGTTCCCTGACTTACAGCATAACCCTGTGAATACTCAAGCAATGACTTAATATTTGTGGCTTGGTTGGCATCTTTGCACTCATAAACATCAAGACCATTCATTTTTACATTAATTGTGTTAATAAGAGCGTGAACTGAATTAACAATACCATTTTGATCTGCAGCAGCTATGTGGCCTCCATTTGCAAGCTTTTTCACAATGAAATCGACATTAAAACGGGCATTATACCAGTCAAATGGTGTAGTCTCTCCACTATTATCAACAATGAATCGGTAGCCTGTTTTACTCTGATGAGCATTGTTTGCTACTACAGTATTAAGTGCTGTCTCTAGTTCGAACACTACATCTTCATATCTTTCAATATATTTTGAGTCACGATAGTTTGACATATATTATTGTGTTAGATAAAAGTTATTTTATTTTACGTGGTCGACCTCTCTTTCTTTTGATTAAACCACCAGTCTGGCTCACACTCTCAGTTCCACTCTTTCTCTTTTTCAAAAGTTCTATGATTTTGTCACCAGCTTTTTTGCCAGCATGTTCACCAATTGTTGTTGCTGCTTTTTTTCCAGCTGTTTTGATCATATCAGTCACAATACCTTCACCACGTTGTTCATATTTTTTAAACTCGAACCGTTTCATATACTATTAGGTTTTATAATTCTGTCTCTCTCAAGAATAACTCAATATACCAATCTATCCCATTTAAATCGACTGGAGCTCTAGAAGAGTCTGTGACATAAAAACGTATTGAGCTGATTGTATGTGTTGAGACAGGATTCCATGAAAGAAAACGAGGTTTGTAAGTGAAAGGTAAACTTCTAACGAGATCTGTGACAGGAATAACAGCGATTGTATTTGTGCTATTTCCATCAACAATGCTATCTGTCACCAAATCACAATTGATATAAATTTCATCTACTCCTCTTGTAATATCAGGTAGATTTGTTCCATATTCTGTGGCTGGAACTAATTTTGAATCGAAACCGATAAGTTTTCTGAAATCAAGATTCCTCAGATCCACACGATAATTTTCATTGAGTTCAATCAAAATGCGATATGTTGACAAAACGAAATACATGTTAATACCATACAGGAATTTTGATTTGTCTGTTTCAGATGGATTCAGTACATGGCTATTTTTTCTCATATACTCATGAATGTAACTATTGATATCGTCGTATGAATACATCCCGTTAACGAATGTTATTGTTTCCCAGTTTATACCTTTGTCATAGCTGTATTTCATTTGATTATTCCCAAAAATATCTCTGATATTGTACCAACTGTATGTCATATTGATGACATTCACAGCCATTTCATATTTTAAATCATTCGTTAATTTAAGAGGTGTATTGAATCTTTTTTTAAAATCATGACTCTTGCTGACACCAATTTTGTCTCTGTTTTTACTGTTGAATCGTAATGAAATTTCTGTCATATACTTTTACATTAGATATTTCATCATTATTTTATTCAACTCACCGGTTTTCAGGATTCCCAGTCTGTTTAATGTATGCAATATTTTTGTGAATTCATTTCTTACACCCATGCTGTTGTTGCCGGCTGAAATAGATCCACCAAGCAACTGCAGTCTTGAAAGCATGTCACCCAAAAATGCGCCCTTGAACCCATTCCTTTCCCTGTTTTGTATTTGTAAGAAGCTAATACATCATCAATCGTTTCTCTGTATTTCTTCAAAGTTTGTATTTCTCTCTCAAAAGATTCTTTTTCTTCTGGAGTTAATGATTTTTTTTTTTCTTCTTCCTATATCCTTAGCTATTACTGCAGCTTTTTCCCTTTCATCGGCAAGTTTTTGTGGGCTGACTTGAGTTAAATCGCCTGGTTTCAAAAGCCTGTTATTTTTTAATATAATTCTATCATCTCTATCGAAATAGTTATCGATCAATAATAAGTTGGGTGCCCGATCCTCTTTTTTAGGTGCTTCAATGTCTCCAGGAAATTCCGTTCCCATTGTAATAGCTCTTCTATTAGCTTCAATAACATCATCAAGTCCTTGTGTTAAAGCCTGTTGATTCTTTTTCAACTGTTTAATAACTTCATCCTGTTTTTCGTCGACACTTTCTTTCACACTCTTCTGGACATCAATAGAGGGTTTTAGCAATTCTGATGTTGTATCATATGCATCCTGTTTTCTGTATTCATAAGTCTTGATAACATCACGAACTTCTCTTGTTTTGTTTCCAGCTTCAATTCCACTTTTAAGAAGCCTTTTCATTCGTTCTATATCCATATACAATTGTGTTAGACTAATCTAAACTATTTACATATGGAAATCCCTAATTATGATATTCAGGGTTTAAAGAATTCATTCAGACAGTTGTATCCGTATATGCCAAAAGACACTTTCAGGATGCTGCTGGCTGGTAATTCTGGATCTGGAAAGACAACATTGTTCATGCATCTGATTATGGAACCATTGGTTTATTATGATCAGATACATCTTTATGCAAAAAATTTAGATCAAGACAAATATCAATATCTTCGGAAAGTAATGGATGAAATAAGCAGTCACATTGGATATCCTGCCTTGGTTTGCAGTCAAGAAGAGATATTGCCAGTTGAACAAATAAAAGACACAGATTTGCAGCGATTGGTTGTTTTTGATGATTTTGTCACTGATAAAAAACAAGATCAAATCATAAGCTATTTCATTCAGGGGAGACACAAGAACTGTTCAGTCATATATCTCACACAATCATTCTATGGCTGTCCAAAATCAATCAGACTCAATTGCAGTCACTTCTGCCTTTATGATTTCCCATCCTCAAGAGAAAGGAACTTGATTGCACAAGAACTTGGAATCGACAAGAAGAAATACATTGAAGCAACCAAAAAACCATATTCCTTCTGTTATGTTGACAAGCCGATGAAGACAATCAAGAGAAATTTTTATGGTGCTGTTTAATCTAATCTAATATTATATGGCAATCAATAATTTCCAAAATGTTGAAAAACAGGAGAATCCAAAAACAGAAAGAATCGAAAAATTAATCTAACAAGATGATATAATGGGAGTTTTTAATGCTCAAATAAATCAAGATAAAACAGAAACTGGTACTGGTGAAAGAGGCCCAGCTGGTCCAATTGGTCCCAAAGGTGAAAAAGGTGATAGAGGTCCAAAAGGTAATACAGGTGCAATTGGTCCACAAGGAGCTACTGGAGCTGTTGGTCCCAAAGGTGATGGATTTAGATTAACACAAGATGGTAATTATGACATTGAAAATAAACGTTTGACAGATGTTGGTGATCCAGTAAATCATTATGATTCTGCTAACTTGGGATATGTTAATGATGCTGTTTTATCAATTGAAGGAACACGTGTTAATCCATTCAAATTTCTTCTTGAAGATACATCAAAAACAACTATTCTTAGAAATGCGAATAATCTGCAATTGGAAGATTTTGACAAAAGCCCTTACTCATTTAATAAAATAGCCTTGTCTTTTGTTATTCCTACTGCTGGTCTTACAACTGTTCTTCGTTTTGATCTGACACAATTGGAAGTTTCAAAGTACACTTTAGTTGTTGAGTTTTATACTGATGGTAGCCCAAATAATGCAACAGTCGATGACGACAATCTGTCATCTAATTTAATTGAAAGAAAGGATTCAATAAAAAGAGCATTTCCAAAGACTCATCTTGTTGATGGTTATCTTAAGAGAATATTCTTCCTTGAAAAAACAAGTCATGGTTCCACATCAATGGAGTTATTGTTGATTTCACCATATTTACAAAATAATAAAAAACATTACGTCATAGTTTATGGTGTTTATGGATTTTCTAATATCATTTTATCACATATTCACGACCCAGCTTTTGAAATAGAAGAAGGAAGAATTGTATTTAATAATGAGGTTAAAATGAGTTTTCATAGAATAGTCAATGTTGGACGCCCTATACTTCCACAAGACTGCGCAACTAGAAAATACGTTGATGATGGTGTAAAAGGTAAAGTGAGTACAACATATCTCAATAATAACTTTGTGAAAAAAGATGGAAGCGTTGCAATGACTTCTGATTTGAATCTTGGAGGTAATAAATTGACTAATGTAGCAGCGCCAACAGCAAACAATGATACAGCTACAAAGGGGTATGTTGATACTGAAATTGCTGGAATTACTGGCATTGATGTTTCACCATTTCTTAAAAAAGATGGAAGTGTTGCAATGACTGGTGATCTTGACATGGGTGACAATAAAATAACAAATGTTGGGGCTCCAACTTCTGACAAAGATTCTGCCAACAAAAAGTATGTTGATGACCTTATTTTATCAGCATCTGGTACCCAACGCAACCCATTCGCTTTTCTGTTAAAAGACAAATCCAAGTCTTCTGTAGTTAGTGATGCAACAAACCTTCAAATTGAGAATTTTGATAGATCACCATACCACATAAACAAGTCGTCATTGTCTTTTATCATTTCACATAGTGGTAACTTTACATCCAAAATTCGTTTTAATGTGACATCTTTGAGAAACAGTCAGTACACTTTTGTTGTTGAGTTTTACTCACCATCAGACCCAAGAAGTGCAACAGTCGATTTAACCCTTCCAACTGTAAATATACGAGATGCGGGACAGCCGTTTCAAAAACCTTTTCCCCAAACTCCACACGTTGATGGTTATATGAAGAAGCTTTTCCGAATCGAAAAAACCAGTGGTGGGCAAGCGGCAATACAGGTGGAACTTTCCAGCACTGCTCCTGCGTCTAACACCAAAACACATATCATCGTTTATGGGGCCTATGGCTATCATACCAACTTGTCTTACTTTCTCCATGACCCAGCATATGAAATTGAAAACGGCCATGTTGCGTTTGGTAGTAATATTGACATGAAATTAAACAAAATCCTCAACCTGCAGGATAACCCCTCAAACCCACAAGATGCTGTAAACAAAAAGTATGTTGATAATAAAACAGCTGATTTCCTTAATATAAATACAGGTGGTGTAATTTATGCACCTGTCAGCATGAATAGAAATGATCTATTTGGCATACCAGATAACCCAAGATTCGGTTATTCAGCTGTTAATAGAAACTATGTGAATGATAATTTTTTGAAACTCGATGGAAGTATTCCAATGGCTGGTGATCTAAACATGGCTGGAAATAAATTGACGAATTTAGCGGATGTGGTGAATGAAACTGATGCTGTAAACTTTAGAGTTTTAAATCGAGCTTCACAAACCATCAGAGCAAACACTTTATTATTGAATGGAACAAACGCGATGGCAGCGGATATGAAACTTGGAGGGCATAAAATCATTGACTTAAAAGAAGGAACAAATAAAACTGATGCCGTAAATTTAGATCAATTAGAAAAAAGTCATATTTCATCTGCTTCTCATCCAAAGAATGCTTTCAAATATTTGATGAATGATATCAATGAAATTAGCACTGAATATGGCTTGACAGTTAATGGATATGTCAATTTACCTCGTTCACCGCATTTGATTTTAAAAAAGGTTATTGATATAGACTTGAATAAAGAAGCTAATCATATTTACAGAGCTAGAATTGGATTTAATATGTACACAATAAAAGATGGAAAATACACTTTCATTCTTGAATGGCTATTTCCTGATTATGAAGGAATGAGTCTTAGTAGTGTAACATTCAATGCAACTGGTGGAATTACAATTCATAAAACTGTAGGGAGAAAATTTGACAACAGAAATGAAGATCATTCGAGATATTTATTATGGATTGAAAAACCATCAGCAAGTTCACCACCTGAATATTTATATTGTACGATTCATATTAATGCTAACCCAACTTATCCAAATAAGTACAAAGTTCCTTGTGTTGTATATGGTATTGATTTCGAAGCTGCAGACGTTCCATCAAGTGTTTACGACTTCTCTGAACCTTTCAAAATCGTGAATGAAGAAATACAATTACAAACTAATTTAAATTTGAATGGTTTTGATGTGAAAGAAAATGAAAATTGGTTGTTTGGTGGAGACAATGGCGAATTGACAATGCTGAATAATATTAATATGAACACTTATCTGATAAAAGAGGCCAAACTTGGTGGTGATTTAAATCTGAATGGCTATAGAATTCATAATAATAGTTTGAATCTATTTCGTTCAAGTGTCACAGGCGTAATTATGGAAACAGCTTTCGATTTGGGTGGATTTGCTCTTTACAGTCCGAAATTAGGAGGTGATCTAAATTTGAATGGGAATGGAATAATCGGTCAAATACAATATTTAAATTGCTCTGTCAAAGCCAAACGAGGACATAATAAGAATGCTTTAAAGACTGTATTGATAAATGGCGCTGATTTTTTAGTCATTCATAACAATAACTTTCATATTAAGAATATGTATGTAATACAAGGAACAAAACCCGGAATATTCTACTTCAAGACAAAAGCTGAAGGTGCTGGAAATTTACCATTACCAGCAACAATTTTTGAATACAGACATGGTGCTACGGGTAGAAACATCACAACGGTTGACGTCAATAAATCATTATCGAGAGGCTATTTAATCATTGATTATTCACATCCCAATAGTGGAGAATTTGATACAGCATTCACACTTGAAGTAATTATGAATTAATCTAAAATAATATTATATGGGAGTTTTTAATTCTCCACAAAATCAAGATAATAAAGGTGATAAAGGCGATACTGGTGCAATTGGTCCTAAAGGTGATAATGGAAATGGTTTTACATTAACACAAGATGGTCACTATGATCTTGGAAACAAACATTTGACTAATGTAAAAGCAGGCAATGATTCTGATCATGTTGTAATCAAATCACAAGTTTCAGATATTGTCAGAGATAGTTTTTTGGATTTGTGGGTTTCTGAATTCATCAGATTATACTCTAAATGTACTTATCAAATCGACAGAGCGAATAACAATTTTCTAGATATGAATGCAGACAGAAAAGTTGAAACATTGTACGATCTCTCGAATGAAGAAAATAATGCAACGCAACCGACTTTGAACATAAGACCCACTGTTTGTACCAAGGCTGAGAAACATAATGGACGTTATTATTTAGACTTTAATGGATCACAGAGAATGATAAGTCAAATCAATTTAAATAATAATGCTGTTAATATCTTCATTGTTTATAAATTAAATTCAAATACAGGTGGAAGTCCATGGAAAAATGGTCTTTTTGGTCATGATAATAAAGGTTATGATAAGTTTGTCAGCTATTACAATGGTTCAAATTTAGTTATAAGTGGTGTTGATCAATCAAATTGTGTGTATTTCGGTCCAGCAGCATCTATACAGAACTTCAGAAAGATATCTGATTATTCCTCAAATGATTTGGCTCAAATAAATGTTTGGCACTGCTTGTCTGTTCACTGGGATAATTTATCTTCTCCAAAAACAAACACAAGTAAAATCTATTGGAATAAAAAACATATTGGAAGTTTTACAGCGGCTAACAGAAGTGGTAGTCGGCAAATGACTTTTGGTGATTTGAATCCTAGCTCCATGGCACCTCTTGACGGTAGTGTTATTTTTTTCTGTGTGTACTTGGATTCTATATTAGACGAAAAAACAATTTCAGATCATCATCAAATTTTAATCCAACGATATAATATAAATGAACAAAATAATTAGATATGTGAGATGGTTTACTCGGGATGCCGAACGGAAAAACCCTGGTGTTGATAAGAGGATTTTGAAATCAGCTTTGGTTTATCAGTTTCTATATCACAAACATTTTAACAAGTATGTTGAAGTGAGAGACATTATCCAGGAGCATATAGGCATTGGATTAATCGGTCCCGGTGAAGGCTGCTTAACACATTTTTTGGAGCATACTCTTGGTTGGATTGATACATTACAGACACATGGCATATTACACGATGCCTTCGGTAGGTTTTATGTCAAACATTCACTTGACAGAGGATATTCTTATGCTTTCCCCCGTTTCATGACAACGAAATTTAACAAATTGTCACCTCTAAGTGGACAATTGTCTGGTTTGTGGTACTGTGTGTTGAACAGAATCGTTATATAAGCATATTGTATGAAAGAGCGAAAAAGCATATTCAGCTGGAACCATATTTCAGGTGAATTAACAGAAGATCAGGTAAATGAATTAAAAGCCTATTACCACACATATCACAGAAAGTGTTGGGCTCATAAACAGGCTGTTAAACGGTTCAAAAAATGGAAATTACTGGGGAATTCCTTGTCCATCATCTTTGCAACTGGGGGTCTCGCCACAAGTGTGGCAACAGGTGGTGTTAGTTTGGTAGCTATCAGTACAGCAGCACTTTTGATACAAGGGTGGATGAAGCATAAAAACCTAGATTTGAAAATCCAGAATTGTACATATGCTTATCAAAGCTATCAACATCTACTCAATTCAATAAAAGACAAGTTGAGAAGTGGTGATTTTGATGCTTCAAGTATACAAATCTCAATGAAGAATATCGATGATTATGTGACTGATAATAGTCCAATTATTGATAAGTACCTACTGAAATATGATGAAAAATTCACTGCTTGATAATACGAATAATCTTATCAAATATTAACAATAGAATCTCAACCCAATATCGATCATAAAATTTTAATGTCTTCTTTGATCTTGTAACTATTATTTCATCAAATGGTAGATCAAGCATTATGAATATTTGCTTAAGCATAAATTTGGTGCTTATCATTCTTTTACGATTCTTATTCACCGAAGGGATGATAGTGTCTATCTCTTGGAATATTTTCAATATTTTGCCTTTATCTTTTACAGAAATTTGAAGTCCATTCTTACAACATATATCATTTATCACATTTTCAATATGGTACTTCCGATGATATACAGATTTTCGCTGTATTTTATACATATTATTATGAAAGTCGACGTACTCTTTACAATAGTCATAGCCGTGGACTGAACCACAATTTAGACAAACATTTTCACCATCATCATTAAACATTTTCTGTTTATCACAGCAAGGTGCTTTCACACTTTTAACAACTTTGACCAATAGCTGATCACAAAAAGGACATGTAAACTCCCCCATATTCTTCAATTCATTGTGGATTACTAAATTACAACTCATCTATATTATATGAGATATTATTTCTTTATGCAGCTAACACATGATAGGCGATGACTTATTCCCTGTTTTCCGAGAATGTCACGCTTGGTGATTTTTCCGAGAATTTCAGATTAAACAACTATATATTTCCATCAGATTAAACAACTATATATTTCCATCAGATTGAAAAATGTGCTGTAAAATTTGATTGAAAAATGTGCTGTTATTATTTGATGGAAAAGTGTGCTGAAACCGCCAAACACTATACTACTTGCGTCTCGAGTTTGCATAGCTGTCTCGAATTCTCCCAGCCCCCCTCGTGTTTATATGAGGCTATGTAAACACGGAACAAGTCTTCTATTGCTTAATCATTGGGCTTTCAGCACAAAACCAAAGTGAAGATGAATGAAGCACTGGGAAACATTACAGACCCCAAAGTGAGGCTCTCAGGTTATTTGGTATTATAAAAAACTGACACACTACGGATAGCAGATTTCCAGCATTTTCAATGGCTGCCAAACACAGGCTATCCGCTCATTTTCCTGCTGCGTGAAATATGGTCAATGAACGCCTCAGCAAATAAAGAAAGCTAGATAAAATTTTCCCTTGTAACCGGCGGCCATCGAAAAATTTGTCTCGCAGAGGAATTAGCGAATAGAGATTCCGACATTGGAAAAGAAATACAAATGGAATTCAGCTTTTCATTGCTGTGTGTTTTAGAATGACGAAGACCCGTGATGGTATCGTGTTCAAAAAAATGTTCTTGTAACCCTGAGGAAATTTCCGATCTGTTCATGTTCTGCTTATAGCAAAACTCACTTTCACTTATTGAAATGCCGTAAGAGGTTATGAACGCTTAACTAAGCAAAATGATTGAACAACAAGTGTCACAAGTCTATAGATATTAGACTGTTGGTGGTCCCTTTCTGTATAGTTGAAGCGCCATCTATCAATAGCTCGGTGAGCAACAGGGAATGAGACTGGAGGGAAGAGAACAGAGCGGAAAGAGACTGAAGAGAGGCGCGAGAAGAAAAGGACCGCATGCAGTCGTAGCTGTAACCGCTGCTTTCGGATTACCCGTTGTACCAGCAGCGGAAAATTGCGATTGGCGTACAAACAATAGCCGCTGACAAGCAAGTTTGAAGTGTAATTAACTTTTAGACACGGAGTGTCAGTAGATATCTTCAATGTCATAGGCACGCAATACGATGTGATGTGATGCTTTCGTTTATTTAGACGTTTAACGCGGCGGATAAGTTCTTTAGAAATCATGAACAGAAACAGCCATTGAAGTCCTGTTACCAGGCAAAGATACCCTGGCCTTCGGTCTTTCAAATATCATAGTGGCGTTTAAGGGATTTGATCCATTGTTGCCTCACTTTACAGCTCAAGAAGTTTCATGATATTACAGTTCTTGTAGTTATATCCAGTGATCCCTGCATCCGAGGTATTCAGATGGTCAGAATCGGTCTCACTGCGTACTAATCTGTTATTTGATTTCTGTCATCATAAGAGTTGAAAGATGTCCAATCGCTGAAGATCAAGTGTGACATTTAGAAGATGGAAAAAGCAATATTATTATCATTTAACACGTCTCTGAAGCACAGTACTGATGTAAACGTGGACACCAGAGCCTTTCTCAATATATCATGTTTGTTTGTTTTATGATGTCTGGTTGTCATGACAAAATAGCCTGATATCATAACTTATAATTTGATTAAACTCCCTGATAAAATAACTGGGTAAATTCTCTCATCAAGTGTCAAAGAAAATAGATTTAAAACCATGAGGAGCAAATGAATGTGAATATCAGGCAGAGTGTAAAGGGTTATCTTCTAAGGATTGAGGTTGTATTGTTGTACTGCTGTACCCACGTATTGGAACAAGGCACATCACTACAATGTTAATTATAGTGGTGTCGATGGCCAATCTTCAACAAACTTAGACCGAAGTCTCCTTCTCTTTCTCTCCATCTCTAGCTGTCTCTATGTACATGTACTATAACTTCGTCTTCAAATGACACCCCAGAGTGGATCGTAGGAAGGAGTCTTGATTGTGGAACGAGACTTGATTTCAGAAAAGAGACTCGATGAACAGAGCGAGACTCGATTGTAGAAACAAGAGTCGATTAAAGGAAAGGGGCCTCGATGAACAGAACGAAAATCGATTGGGAAAAAAGTAAAAATAGTGGTCATAAGATGGTCTGTGGTTTTATCAATTGCTATAGCTCTGGTTTCCCATTAACCTTGAATGATCCAAAAATAGACTCGTCTGTAAAGACAAGATCCAATGCTAGAAAAGGGACTCGATTGCAGAAACGGGACTTGATCATAAAGTGTAAAAACGAGACCGCGCGATTGTTAACATGTGGATGTAAAGTTGTAGTGAGAAATTGTAAAAATTGTATCGAGTGCTATAGCTCTGGTTTCCCAGAATAAGATTGGTTATGCTTGGGCGAGGTTGTATTTCTATTCAAATTAGGAAAGCTGAATAAATTGAATTTCAAAATACACCGGAAATTTTAAGAAAACGGCTAACAAAGGACTGTCAGCTTAAACCGCTAACGAAAGGCTGGTTTTCACTAGCCACAGAGGCGGAGGCGGAGTCGTAATCAGAAGCGTGGAGCGTTATGATCCAGTGAAAATCAAAGCGACGGAGTCGGAAGCAAAATACTGATTCCGTTATGACTCCGTCGCTTATGATCTAATGAAAACAAAATTATCGGAGTCAGGAGCACTATTTTGGTACCAGAGAGCGCGAGAACAAGCATTGTGAATAGTTGGTTCTTCTGCTTCTGCTTCCGACTCCGAGAATCCAGTTTTCACTGGATCAGAAACGACAGAGTCATAAGCGGAATCGGAAGAAAATGGAAACGTTCTGATTCTTTCGACTACGATTCCGTTGAGTTTATGACTCCGGTTATCGGCTCCGATTTTTATTTTCACTGAGACATAAGCGCTCTTACGACTCCGACTCCGATGTTAGTGAAAACCAGCCTGAAAACATCAAAGTTGAATTAACGGCTGTTACAACTTTTGTTAGAAATGGAGGTGAAAAAAAAAATGAAATGTGCTGGAAATGCTTGCGTTTGAGCGTAAATTTTAAGTCAGAACCCTCTGTTAGAAATCAAGCCACAAATAAATCTACAGGTACTTAAATAAGGCTTGTTTTGAATAAGATCGTTCACAATAGACACACCAAGGATACACTCAAGACTCACCTAGCACTGAATGGAGTATCACTGTTAGAAATGCAACTCGACAGTAAATATGGCGAGAAACTCCATCGCACGACCACACATTAAGGACAGTAACGCCTGCTTATCGTTCGGCGAGCTTCCCAACAAGAAAGAAGGAAAAAGCAGTCTTTATAATTTTAAGTCAAGTTTGATGCATGATAATCTGCTTCAAAAATAGGCCAATATGCGACGTCATCGGTCCGAAACTGTTTCGCTAAAATATTGCTTGCTTGCTTGGAGGATATTTAGCAACAAAATAAAAATAACTTCTAATCATAGTATTATTAGCTTTACTATCTGTAAAATAGACCAATTATAAAATGATTCATCTTGAAAGAGCGCGTCCCAAGAAAGAGAAGCGATGATTTGTCAATCAGCAATCACAATGAGACACGTAATGGCTTAAAACAAGTGGTTAAAAGAATTCGAAATGTCCCTTTTATTAATATCTTGAAAGGAATAATTTATGAACTGAATCGACGCTTTTATAGATCTGAGCGGTCAAGAAGCAGAAATGCTAATAATTATTAATTGCGATTGAATGGACACTTGGTCACGAACGATTCAAACTTCGCGATGTCCTTTTTCTCAGGCCAAGAAGTCATACCGTATTGTCTGACAGTGAGTGTACACAACCTTGACAGCGCTGTGTCAAAGTATTTTGAAAGTGAATTAAATATAAGAAAATTTATTATTTTTTACTGGCATTCAAGCAACTTCGCATGGCTTTTCTTGAGCCAATTTTGTGTCCAAAAAAATGAGCATCAGCAGAGAAAATGACTGAGCGTTGAACAATCCCTCAGATGGGCTATTCCATAGCAAACGTGTTGGCAAAAAACCAACAAACATTCTTGAGTCCAAACTACTTTGAATTCACTGCGGGCTAAAAGCAACAAAACATTCTTGCAAGAAAACACAGTACAATGTGTATGTGTCTTCGAAGATTCTTGGAGAAGGTGGAGAAATGAAACAAGTAACGCTGAAACATATCCCGTAGTAAGCTAGACAAATTGCTAAGCAATTTTGACATACATTTGAGATGAAAAAGTAAAGGAATATTGACCGCGAGTCAGAAACCACAAAACAACAGATCATAGCTGCAAGAAAACAAAGTACGCCGATATTATGTCTCTTCGAAGATTCTTGGAGGAAGTGGAGAAATTAGACTGTAACAAACATATCTTGTAGTAAGCTACAGACGTAGCTCGGCATTTTGAAATAAATGTCCGTACAAAAGACGAAAAGGGGTACGAACCTAGTAGTTTAGCTCAACAATCACTCGGAACGTAGAGCTGCATGATAGCGCCATTTCTCACAAAAACGTTGCTTGGATAAGTAGATATAAAATCCTTGAGATTCTCAGTAGCAAAACATCGCCCAGTTATAATGAAGACAGTGCTTGCGAAACCAGAAGAGATTTTCGCCTCTCGTAGACCCGTACACTATAAAACTATCAAAGCCTGCCAGCCCATTTTGCTGTTTTTAACATCAAAACGCTGACTCATAGCGATTGAAAAAAAAAAACCTCGATCATTTATCAAGTTAGACGGCGAAAATTAATTGTTTACTGTCGTAACTTTTTCAATGAAGTGTGAAGCGCGGTAGTTTTTGACATTTTCTTGAGAGCTTTTTAGGAGCCAACCATTTTACTTTGGGGGGGGGGGTGATTTTGAAAACAAGTATCCTGCAAGAAGTGCATATGCGTAAGAAAAAATTCCTGCACAAGACCATCGTCCAAAAAAAATTCACGCACGTACAGTGGGCTGGAAAAAAAATTCTGGCAAGATGTTCCCTGTGGTGACACACTGAACTTTTGTATCAGCAAACTGTTAAAAGATTTTAGCATCTGGACTTGGGTATTTATATAAAAGAGGTATTCATAGCACAATAATGTGTTCCCCTCAGATTGCTTTTTCTTTAAATTTATAGCACCCGTGGTTACCAATCTTGGTACAGTTTTGTCAAATTCAAAATCACGGCTGGTGTTGTGATTTGAAGAACAATGTTTTAAGTGCTCTCTAAATCAAGGAATGAAGTAAAATTTATTATTAAAATATCTATTTGATACAAACATGCGAAGAAAAAGTTCTCTATTCTATTAATATAAACTATTTCAACTGTAGACAACTTGTGATTTTCCAAAGACTATGAAACAATCTCTTAAATTGTCAGTCTCTCATAGTCAGATAGATGCAAAAGAACATATAAATTAGGATGTAATAACTGCTGTTACACTAAATATCAATTCCAAAAAATCACTCTATAGCTCTTTTATTTTAATACATATCCTCTTTCGTCTATAGTACAATTGAGATTTGGTCACCTTCATAATAAATAATTATATAAACGTGAAGCAGCTCCAAACAGTAACTTCTGATATATTAAAATATATATTTTATCCATTCAGGCAAATAATTACATGACTTAAAACAGTATTAGGTTTAATACACCAGCCGTTTAATGATAGTGCTTTGTGTATTTGCTCCAGGCTGAGCGAGGCCTTGAGGCCTTGAACCCCCGACCCTCCTATCTCCCTATCTATAAAAGTTGGATCGAAAGTCCAACGTACTGACAACTACACCACCATGCCACCCACATGTACTGTATTATAAAGGTCAGTCGAAAACTCTTAAATAGATAAAAATTAACACATTTTTTCAAAGATTCTTTTACAGATCCTTCATAATTTGATTTATAATGGGTGCCTTTTTACCAAGCTATCCACTAAAAAAAATTTCATGCAGAATGTTCGAGGAGGAAAAAATATCCTGCAAGCACATACCCCAAGAAAAAAAATTGGTGTGAATTAAGGGCTTGAAAAAAAATTCGTGCACATACCAAATCACCACCCCCCCCCCCCCCGAAAAAGTAAAATGGTTGGCCCCTTAAGAGCTTTTTGTCAGATTCTGAGACACGCACACCCGAAGCATTTGATCGGCTTTTTTCCCGTCGAGTTTGGGTTTCTGTGCTCAATAAAATTTCTGCATTTAAAATAATTGCGATACCGTAAAAAGATCATAATTTTCTTCTCTTGTTGTCTTCGGCTTGTTATAATATGTTTAATAAATGAGTAGGAATGTTTTATCAAGTTTAAACACGAGACGCAGCCGAGTGTTTTTGGACTTGATAAAATACGAATTGCGAATACATATTGAACGTCGTAAACATGTTTACTGTACATCTATCCATCCTTACACTAAATTTAGATTTCGGCCTAAAATATTGGACGCAAACTTAAGCCGTGTCTATATCAGATATAAAGACAGAAACAATTTATATCTTAAGCACACAAATATCAATCGAAGAGCATACATGTAAATTCGTCATCAAAATATCAATCGAATCGCACAAATACGATACTAAGGTTTTAAAATGGACAACCTAAAGATACACTGGCATACTTACCTAACAATGAATGAAGTATCGCTGTTATAAATGCTTATCATTCGGCGATTTTGCCAATACCAAACAAGGAAAAGCAGTCTGCAATTGTAAGTCAAGCTTGATGCATGTTAATCAGATGAAAAATAGGCCAATATATATGACATCATCGGTCCGAAATGGTTCGCTAAAATAGTCTTTGCTTGCTTAGAGGAAATTTAACGACAAATTAAAAATAACTGATAACTATTATTAGCTTTATTGTATGTAAAATAAACCAAGTAAAAAATTGTATATCATGAAAGAGGGTGTACCAAGAAAGAGAAGCGCTGATTGTCAATCAAAAATCACAAGACAAGTATTGGCTTAAACAGGGGCGGGTCCAGAGGGAGGGTTGAGGGGGTTGCAACACCCCCTTTGGGGAGTTTTTCCGAACTTTTTCTGGCTCCCCGTACTTGTCCCTTTTTCATCACAAAACTAACAGGGAGAGTAAATTTGTTTCAACTGATCGCCGATTGAGTGATTGTTAATTAGGAGGAAAACCATCCATTTTGCGACTGATTTTAGTAGTCAACGACAGCTCGAAAGATGAAGTCGAAGCTCCGATCATTACAAGAAGATTGTAGCTTTTCCTCTTCTTGTCTCCTCAATCACCCAAAAGCCAGATCGCCACCTTTACCATCTGCTTTGTCTAGTGCCATCGACCATCGATTATAGTACACCTTTTGTCCTTCATTAACAGAAAATAGAATTCATTTTAATTCACCGGAATTCAATAATCTCTTCGGACGGAACATTTTCATGAATAAATTTTCATCTTAACCATCCGTTCGTTCATTTTGCGCAATTATCAGTCATACTCATGCACTTTCAATAACATCATTGGAATGTCATTTTCTTTATAGTAAAGTGTATTATGTCTTCGGAAAAACTGCACACAAACTGTTTTCCCATTTTAACTGTACGAGTGAATGCAGCATGCCGCCAAGACGAAATAGAATTCCAAACAAAACCCGTAGAATAAGGATTGTCGGAGCCTTTGAGTATCCCAAAGAAGACCACAATATCGGTCACTGCCCTTCTTTTAGAAGCATCTCAAAGGAATATGAATACCATTACGCATGATAGAAGGGCTGAAAGGTCTAAATAAGGCACTGCAGCCACATGATGAACTAGAAGTCACGTCGTACTGGAAGAAAGAAATTCCGTTTACTAAATCCCTTGGAAATGAGCCCTGGCAGTAAACAGAGAGGGAGCTTCCAAACAACCTTTTTACTGGCACTCTGTGCTTGCGATGAAGATGCTTTTCCAAACGTACGTCACCTTATTCTGCATGTAGTAATTGCCTGCACCCTACCGATAGCAAGCGCAGAAGCTGAGCTGCTCTAGGTCAACTTTGTCTGAAAAGTGATTCTCTGATCTCGCAGTTATCGCCATGCATTACTCCGAGAGATTCGAGGTAGACCAGATATAATATATATATTTAGCCAAGCCTAAAAGCGGAGCTCCAAAACAATTCTTTTTCTACTGGCATTAACATATAGTCTGCTTGTCATATCACCCATCTGACCTCACTCAAGCTACAGACCCAATGCTCAAAAAAATAGTATGGAAAGGTGATCTGAGCCAGTGGCACGGTGGATTTGGACCCTCCAGTCCAGATCTGCTTGTGGATCAGATTTGGACCCCCTAGTCCAGAACTGCTAGCAGATATGAACCCCCTTTTACGGATTTGGACCCCCCCCCCCCTAAAAACAAGCGTTCTATTGAGTAAGGTAATAAAAATTCCTTTGCAAATTGAGTTTGGAGATGTTAAAAAGCAAAATAAAAATTTTGAGGTAGGTTTTTTTAAAAATAATCTTTAATACTTTGTGTAAAAAAGAACCTGCAACGCTAGTTTGTATCTATAAACTTTTAAAACAAAACATTTCTTAACATCTTAGAGCAATACCTAAGGACAGGTCTGTTTCCCCGTTCAACTGTAGGCTACTTAGTTATGGTTTAGAGCCACTAGAAATTGGTGGAGAAGCCTGGTGAATGCTATTTTGAATGAGTATCCGACATCAGATATATAGTGATTCAGATCATCACTTCATAATGAATGCAATTTCAGTTATCCAAAGCCTCCCATGAGACAGTTGGAAATCAGAAATTGTGTATCCTCTGAATATAGGTATGCCTCAAAAAAATTATGAAAGAAAGATACATGGAAATCAATAAAAATATTTAGATGATATGCATTAAGACCAAGATATTTCTTTTGATCAGTTACTTCTTGACCTTACTATCCCAAAAAACTTCTTGCTGACATTAAGCTCATCAATCAAAAAGAAATGTAGCTGCTCTTCTGGCCAGCCAAGTGCAAGACTAAGCAACTTGATAATAAAATATTGGGGATTTGGTTGATATCACTATCAAGGTAATTAACAATGTAGTATGAGGACTTAAGGTAATGATTCACCAAAGCAAAAGTGCTGGAAATCTGTGTTAGCCATCTTAACTTGATTTTCTATTCTCCATGTACATTTGAAATTGCACAACATACTTCATCAAACATCAAAAATCCCATTAAACATTAGTGCCAAATGTCATCCAGCTATGAATAAAATTAATTGAAAGACTGCATGCAGGAGAAGGAAGTGCATTGATGAGAAAGAGCTTACTTTAAGTTTAATTTTAAGTTTTAAGTTTAATAATTCCTTTTCATGCGAATACATCTAAGTTAATACCAAAAAGGAAAAAAAAGTGCATGACTGGAGAATAATTGGGATAAAGTAAATTCCCATACAAAGAATATTATCTAATACAGTAATAGCCAACGTATAAGAACCTGGGTTTCAAGAACCTGTTAGGCTAAAATTTTCATTTTAAGCCCCCTCCACATAAGAACCTATTAAGGCTAAAATTTTAAGTTAGGTTCTTATCAGTGGGGTTGCTGTAAAAGTGTAAAGGTAGAAACTGCTGAATGAGTTTCTTTGTTATGTTTTGTTAAAGACATATACTGTACCTGCACTGAACTGCCTATAGGCATTTCTCTATGGTACAAATAAATGATTTATACTGTATCATGAGATGATATTTATTATATATACAGTATATTCAGATAAAATTCATATGAAAATATAAGAACCTATTTTAAGAACCTTGGTAGCCTAAATTTCCTTTAAGTATCATTTATATAAGAGCCTATTTAGGCTAAATTGGAAAATTCAAGTTCTTATACGTGGGCTATTACTGTATTACACATTCCAAAAACTAAGAGGTGAAATTTAAACGTGGCCCAAAGCTAACCTAAATCAAATTAAATCGAATACTTGTCTCTTACAAGTCACCCCTGCTTTGAGTTGACACTAAAAATAAAGAAGTAAAATTGAAATACAATCCAAAGCTACATACTTGTCACTCACAAGCTACATCTCATTTAAAATTGACACAAATAATGTAATAGATAGGACTTAAAACTGCTTAACCCATTGACTACCGCAGGTTTTTACATTTTCGGAGTGATTTTCCACATATAAACGATGAATAGCAATTCGTGACTCCTTATTTGAACTACCAGGGAAAAGTGGTGCTGTCCTAAGCCACTGGAGGCTCAAGGTTTCTGAAAACGTCATTTTGACGTAGCTATTTTTTATCCGTGAAGCGACAACAATGGCCCAAGTTCGGTTTGCTTGCGATTTCTGCTAAATTTACAGCCATTTTTCATCTTTAGCGGCTGCCTGATGAGCATCATTAAGCGTGACGGTAGCTAAGAGTCCACTTTCTCAAAGAATCTAGCAAGGTGATGTACTTTGTTGTTGAATTTGGCTTGTTACTCGACGAACTGGGAATTTGGCCGGTCGAACACTTAGTACCTTTGGGACTCGACTATTGATGAATTTCTCGACCTACCGCCACATATTTTGGAATTTCTGTGTACTGAAGATGACCACGAGCAGGAAATTTTGGCGGTAGGTCGGAGTGGCTGTCTTAAAGAATTGGGGGAAGGAACGGGCACTGTCAAAAATTCTCGTTAGTTCCCAGCATGCAATGCGCTCAAGATGTTGAAAATGTCGGGAAGGCCCGAATGCACTGGAACAAAAGGCTGTATCTACGCTCGGGAGAAGAATATGAACAAAAAAAGTCATTTCTAAGCTAGAAAAAGGACTGAATTTCGTTATGATGGTTGATTTTTGGTTTTTCGACGATGATTTCCCTAAAAAACATGAAGGCAAAAAGGGGCATTTTTGTTGTTTCTCTTTGACGTTAAAAACGGCCAGTTTCGTTCTTGTCCAAACTCAAAAGGCCAAATTTAAAAGGCATTCCATTTCGTGCTCACAACTAATAGTTAAGGCAATATTCGTGCGATTGAGAAAGTTGCAATGTTTTGAAGCATGGGAGTTTTTTACGGCCGGTTTTGGCCGGCACGGGTGCCAATGGTTAAAGGTGCATGCATGATTGTTGGGAATTAGATAATTGCCTGACAACACAATGTTTTCCCGATAAACTCGCGCTAAAATCACTCACTCACGATAGAATTTTAAACAGATATATTTGTCTCTCACGATGTCCCGATCTCGATTACAACACACTTCGATTTCTAGAACAAAAGATACAGCAAATTGTACAATGTGTTCTCTGATTGGTTAAAGTTACTAACGATGACAGGTTCGATGCCTATCCCTTTCCAGTCAACTAAACAATCGAATTCTATACGCATTAAAATTGTTTTGATTACGTAAACACACGATTTCCGACATGATGTTCCATGGAACACCATTCCAGTCTGGTATGTAGCGATTATAAAAAGAAAAGCTGAAGGCCATATATATATATATATATATATATATATATATATATATATATATATATATATATATATATATATATATATTTAGCCAGGCCAAGCCTAGAATCGGAGCTGCACACTCTCACCGAGCAACTTCGCATGGCTTTATTTGGGCCAGTTTAATTTGTATCCAAAACAATTGAGCAGCAGCAGGGAAAACGAAGAGTTTTCGATAGCAAACGTTTGCAAAAAAAAAAAGAGAGACATTCGTGAGTCCTAACTACTTTCAGATGAAAGCGTAATGGAATTCGAAGCGGATAAAAAAAATACACTACAAGCGAACAAAGTACGATGCGAGTGTTTTGCTCGAAGAAGGAGAAGGTGGAGAAATTAAACAAGACTAGCTTGTTATAAAAATAGCTTGTACTGATTAATCTAGAAAAATCGGTATTTGTTTTGACATAAATGCTCGAAGAAAAGACAATAAAGGGTAAAAACTGATTGTTAAGAGCAGTCAACAGGAATTGACCGCGGTTCAAAAACAACAGAACAACAAACATAAGTATTACAAGAAAACAAAGCAAAATACGAATAATATTTCTTCAAAGATTCTTGGAGAAGGTGGAGAAATTAGACAAGTAACAAAAATTGCTTAGCAATTTTGACATAAATGTCCGTAGAAAAGACAAAAAAGAGATCCACACCTGATCGTTTAGAGCAGTCAACAGGAATCACTGAGGCAGCAATCACTCGGAACGCGACAGAGCTGAATAATAGCGCCATTTCCCACAAAATCTTTCTTTGGCTGACACAAAACGCTAAAGAGCTTTGATAGCCTGGTACTTCCCATGTCTTCCGAAGAACCTTCTTCAATTAATGATTCTCAGTGGCAAAGCGTCATCAAGTTAACGAAGAAAGCGCTTGCCAAACCACACCAGCATTTCTCTGGCAGACCCGTTCACTATAAAAATTATCAAAGCCAGCCCAGCCAGTCAACCCATTTCGGTGTTTTTAACATCCAAACGCTGATTCTTACCGGTTCAAACAAATTAAGACGGCATGTTTATAGACGGCGAAACTTAATATTGCTGTTTACAGACCGCTTTCGACGAAGATCTCTAAAACATTTTCAAATGACGAGTGAAGCGCGCTGGTCTTTGACATTTTTGACAGCATTTTGATAACTTTATGTCAGATTTTGAGAAGTGCACATGCACATGCATTTGATCGGCTTTCTTTTTTACTCGAGCTTGAGTTTCCGCCTTTAATGCTTAATTTTACGAGGACTCATTGTGATTACGTGTTATTAAGATAAGGGCAAAAGTTTCTTAACGCTGTTGAGGTACCAAGGTCGAAAAACAGTCAGCCAAGCCGAGTAAAAACACTCGTTCGCTTGCAAAGAAAATAACGTAACAAAACAAACAAACAATTCAACTACTTCTTTGCGTCCAAAACGAGTAAGATGATTGTTATTTATATCCATTCGAGAGAAAAAGACAAGTTTCATTCCTGAACAAAAGTAACAACGATTAAACCAAATGTTAAGCTTCTATTTATTTAATTTACCTCACAGTCCTGCGCTGTGTTGTAGAGGTTTCTACCACTTGAAAATACGTAAGCTTCAGTAAAGTAAAACAAGCATCCGCAAAAATAGCAAACGGTTTGTCCAAAGAAAGAGCTTCTTCCACATTACTCATTCCTGCCGTTAATACCGGTGAACTGTTAAGTGACTTTTCTTGGTGAGATGCAAGATGCCGCAGTGAAGTGAAAGCCCTTGAAGCGTTGAATTATACTGTTTTCAACCGCACAATCGATCCAAGTTTTCCTGAGAAAAATCTTTCGTCCTTCCTTTAATCACTTGAAAATTCACCTTCCGGAGTGTCTTTTGACAAGTTCTTGATTTTTATGCGAAAGACAAACTTCGATCGAAGAAGATGAAGTTGTTTTGCTCAAAATAAAGAAACCAACTGAATGTGAAATTACGAGCCGCAGAAAGCGCGCGAAAAATTTAAAAGCCTCGATTTGGTTTGGGTGTCCCACACCTGGCTTGAGCCTGCGATCCAATCGAAAGCAAGTACCTGGTCAGCGGTCAACTTCAAAAAACAGCTGACCTCGATGAGGTCTTAACTTGAGCCCGCGATATGGTCACGTGACACTGGTCAGCGGATACCTTGTTTTGACAGGTGTCAATTGGCTGTAAGATGGATGTCCACTAAGTCCAGTATCAAAGGCGTACGCTGTAATGTAGCTGGTCAGCTGGGCCAGGTGGAGTATAGCCGCCATGTTGGATTATTATGATTATTATTAGGATATTATTAATTATTGGACGACTCCGTCGTCGTCGTCGTGCGTACGCGCCCACGAGCAATACCGCTAGCCTTTTTTACCATGAGAAAAGCAGTTGACGGGTTTCTATAGGTATGGTGCTCCGCTTGGCGGCCCTTCGGGCCGCCGGAGCTCCGCTATAAAGCCTTTGTAAAGGCTCATCCGAGAAGGCTCTGTGAAGCCAGTCTGTTCGATTAAATAGGTAGATAGAAAGGGAAAAATAAGTATCTTTTTTCCACTCTACTTTTTAGTACATAAAATTCATCTGAAATGAAAACGAAAAATCAGTCTACATATTCAAAACTTTGTGTTAAATCAGGACTTCAGAATGCCTAGCTCTCCATTCTCTTGGTACTGGCACTTTGCCTTCTTCTACTCGTACTTACAACCCCCTCTTCGAAAAAATCCTGGGTCCACCCCTGTTAAAAATTAAGCGATGAAAAGAATTCGAAATTTCCTTTTCTTAACATGTTGAACGGGATAATTTACGAACTAAAAGTAAGCTTCTCCGAATCTGAGCGAGTGTAAAAGAGCAGAAATATTGAGAATAAGTGCGATTGAACGGACACTTGGTCGCGAACGATTCAAACGTCGAATTTTCATGGTGTCCTTTTTCCTCAGGCTGAGCATTCACATGTCGTCTGACGTTTGAAAACGTTTGAAAGTGAGTTAAATATAGGAAAGATTTTGAATGTGGAATCAAACGGGCTTAACGAAAATTTTAAAAAAACTCATTAATAATTCATGAAGGAAATTAATTTTTAATAAGTGTCTTTATATCTGATAAAGACACGGCTAAATTTTACATCCCATTTTCTAGGCCAAAATAACCCAAAATCTAAATTTTAGTGTAAGAATGGATAGATGTACAGTAAAGTTTTTTAAGCCGTTCAATAAATTCGCAATTCGTGTTTTATCAAGTCCTAAGACACTCGGCTGCGCCTCGTGTTTCAAACTTGATAAGGGGCGGACCATTGTTTCTGGAGGGGGGTATGGAAAATATCGAAAAAAATTGTTTGCATGCCCTAAAAAGACAAAATAAATTGCTTGCAAACATGAGGCCAGAGAAACTTGCAACCTGTTAATGAAAAAAATTCAAAACTGAAATTTAGACTAAAAGTATGTAGTTGTTTGTAGACACGATACAGGCCTCCATTAAAATCAACATTTTATTTGACCAAATTGGAACACCAAATATTGCATGAAATAAATAACTGAAATAAACAGAAGTAAAACATTGGATCTTCAAATTGACCATGTACAGAAATAAACCCAAGCAGGGCATTTAAAAGTGGTCATGTTAGCAAAAAAATCAAATACTAAATCATAAATAGCTGATCCTTTTCTTAAAAACAGTAACCTATTGCAGCAAATAAATACGAACATTATTTTACATTTCATTGAGTTAAACTTAACAAAACTCAAGGACTGGATATTTAAAATTCAAGGAACGGTTTCGATTTTCACTGCCGCCAATCATCATACTGTACGTCTCAGAAAACGAAAAAGATGATTTCAGAGGTGTCAAAATGTTTGCTAAACGGTTGCGGGCAGTGATTGGTGGATTTCGATCCGCTTTCTACAAGATTTTTTTTCCAATTCGTTGGTCGCCGCCGTAAAATATTAAATTAAATAATGATTGACGGCAGCAACAAGGGAACTTCCTTTTTGTGTCAGAACGTGGTTATAAAAGATCGGAAAAAAATTCTTTGCAAGGTGTTGTTCGGAAAAAACAAAAATGTGGAACGTGTTGGAAATGCTTGCATTTGTGTATTCATTTAGGGTTGAAAACGTCCATTGGAAATCGTAGTCGCAAATAGATCTACTGATACTTAAGTGAGGCGAGTTTTGAATAAGTCTTTACAAGACAAATATGTTGTCATGTGGAGTTGTCTCAGGTGTCAGTGAGAACGTCTGATTTTTAAAATAAGAATCAATAATAATAGTAAGATTTAATTCTAGTCGGAAACAATATTTTTAAACACAATTCAGTGTTCAACAGCTGTTTGCATCGGGTAGAGTAAACTATGGACAAATGATGACATGATTAAATATTTTAAGCCTTTAGGAATCCGATTAAATTCTATTAATCATAACGTTTGCTAGTTAATAAAATAGCCGAAGTTTTTCTTTATGTAACCGAAAACATTTATGAATAGTTCCAACTGTCTTGAAATTTTTATGGTTATGTTTCCATTGCCAGTGAGGAAATCTTTCGTCTAAATTCTCAAATTGTTTAAAATGCGATAGTTGACAATTATTCACCGAAGTGGAGGTATATATCCACCACTTTCACCGACACTGAGGTGACTAATTGTTTTAGTATATACCATACAAGCTGAATAAGTAGCGGACCAAAACATTACTTTATGTTTGACAATATACTGACAAGCGGTCGGAAATTGTAAAATTTCGCGCGCCGGCTGCTCGGAGGTTAATAGTACTTGCAAATCACCTCCGAGTTAGCCAATCAGAGCGCGCGAAAAGCACTATTCACTCGTGTGGTATATAATAATCTATATTATATTCTGTGGTGTAAACTAATCTATATTAGTATATATCCACCACTATTCACCTCCACTTCGGTGAATAATTGTTAATTATTGACCCCTTTTTCTACTATTAGCGTTACATTTTTAAAGGAATTTTAGAGCTATAAAAGGGAAAAAGAAAAGCTAAACTATTACAATTTAAAGGTGTCTAAATTCTCGCGTGTTGATTGGCTAATTTTATAATCCTCGTTGATACTATCCACCACATTTTGAGAAAACTCTACGTTGCTGTTGAGTAATTGAAAGTAAAACTGAAATTTATCACCTAGACAGTCACCTAATTATCACGGTTCGACTTTAATTCTTCCTTCGACCTTCCTTCGACCAATTTTTTACTGCTGTCGCGTGTGGGTCCACAGGCAGCCCAGACATACTGTATGTGTAATTATAAGCTTAATGTTCTGCATATAGTCAAAATATTGATGTAAAAGTTCAAAAATAAATATTGTTTCAATTTAATATCACTATGTCTTTGTTGTGTTGCTCAATAACTGGTCTATTTTGCGGTGCTTCTGGCCTGTTCGCCTGCTATCATAACCGCTTGGGAGCCATTATTCTTAGACCTATATTCACGGTTCAAAAAGTGTCTAAAAATTCGATATACTCTAAAGAAAAGCTCGCTTACCTTTAGCTGAAAGCTTCCTTGAGTGTCCTGGCTGGTTTAAATAGCGATTTTTCGCTTTTCGTTACCAGACGGATCTTCCACTAAAGAAGAATTGAAGGCGCGCAGGCTAGACCACAACCGACCATCTCCACGCGAAGCTCCATAAATTCTCTGATAATCGTCGGATCCGCTCCAAATTGCGATCAGCTGAACGACAGTTCATGTGGCTTCCTGTATATTGTTCCCTGGCTTTCAAAACCCATCGCAAGTGCACGGGCATCGCTCATTTTTCAGCATTTACCTGACCTTTTCCCTTCGTCAGGCACTGCAATATACAGGAAGCCACATTAACTGCCGTTCAGCTGATCGCAATTTGGAGCGGATCCGACGATTATCAGAGAATTTATGGAGCTTCACGTGGAGATGGTCGGTTTTGGTCTAGCCTGCGCGCCTTCAATTCTTCTTTAGTGGAAGATCCGTCTGGTAACAAAAAGCGAAAAATCGCTATTTAAACCAGCCAGGACACTCAAGGAAGCTTTCAGCTAAAGGTAAGCGAGCTTTTCTTTAGAGTATTTCGAATTTTTAGACACTTTTTGAACCGTGAATATAGGTCTAAGAATAATGGCTCTCAAGCGGTTATGATAGCAGGCGAACAGGCCAGAGGCACCGCAAAATAGGCCAGTTATTGAGCAACACAACAAAGACATAGTGATATTAAATTGAAACAATATTTATTTTTGAACTTTTACATCAATATTTTGACTATATGCAGAACATTAAGCTTATAATTACACATACAGTATGTCTGGGCTGCCTGTGGTGGGTCAAACTTTGTTCTAGTTCCAGTAATTGTGAGTTGAGGCTGTCGCGTCGTAGAATCGTCCGTTTGTCCAAACGTTCCTGTTTTAAAATAATTTTGGAACTGTTTAAGTGTTGCATCTTGCGTTGTTAACCGTTTTGCTAGCGTCTTTAAAATCTAGGTTTGCTCGCCTTCCACTGTAACACCTTTCGAATCCTTTGTTCTCAGTTGCACTGGTTTCAGCCAAATTTCTCTTAGGTTTTCTATTTAAAACCAAAATCTGTTTCGATAGAAGTGTAGTTTAATAGAACTTTTTAGCTTGTAGATTTTGTTTTCCCAATGTAGACCATGTGATGTTACCCAAGAGAACTGTTTCTTTGAAATTTCGCCTTATTCACGTGCATATGTACGCAAAATTTATAAAAAGGCAAACCCCCTTGGGAAGATCACATGGTCTACATTGGGAAAACAAAATCTACAAGCTAAAAAGGTCTAGTTACTAACTTAAAGTCTAGGGACTTACAGATTTCCGGATCAGAAATTCTGATCATAGGGCTAGATATTTCCGCTTTTGTCAAATTCTTCCTTATATAGGAAATACCAAATAGACCTTCTCGAGCAAGTTCAGAGGTGGGCTGCTCGATCGTTTTGTAACTAGAACCAACTCAAGAGAAGAAGGGTGTGTTACTCAAGTATTAAATCATCTCAACTGGCCATCGTACAACACAGGAGACTGAGACAGCCAGATTATGCATCCTCTACAAATCACGGCGGGTCAGCTGTCATCAAAAAGGGATCACTTTCAAACTAGTTTTTCAATTTTTAACCGTTTGAGCTGAGACTTTGCACGATAATAGAACTTTGTATTCCCAACAGTCGCATGTTTTTGAATTTTTGATTTTAACGGTTTTTGGCGCGAAAATGACGTCATAAGACTGACAGTAAAATATAACTTTTAAGTTATGCCATAACAGGTTAGCAATTTTGAAAGAGTACTCAGAGAAGAACTTAAATGGGAAAAAAATTTTGAAAACCTCACTTGGTTAAGAAAATATAACATTCTAAAGATCACCAAATTTCTGAAAATAGTAACAAAATGACGGAAAATACGAAATTCACAGCTCAATAACCTTTCAACCAATTAAGCTTTACAAATATTTTTTTCACATTTGAACTCATCTCTGTAAGTTCTTTTAAAAGTTCTAGTATTTTTAGTATTTTATGCCATAAGTCGAAAACTACTTTTTTCTGTCAATCTTATGACGTCATCTTCGCGCCAAAAACCGTTCAAATCAAAAATCCAAAAGCATACGATTGTTTGGAATACAAAGTTCTATTATTGTGCAAAGTCTCAGCTCAAACGGTTGAAAATTAAAAAACTAGTTTGAAAGTGATCCTTTTTTGGTGACAGCTGACCCGGCCTGACGCCCTTAACCAATAACAGGCGGAAGTGATTATTCCAATACCAGACCACCCCCTCCCACTAGAAGCATCATGTGACGCGCACAGGTTTAGTTTCCGTGGACGATCAGTAATTAGAGCAACTTGCCCGTTGAGATACTGATAACATAAATCAGTTTTGGACTCCATGTAGACACCTCTGTCATAATTTTATTTATTTATTTATTTATCTATCTATCTATTATTATTTTTAATAACACTTGCGAACTGCCCTGACAAGGGTTTTGCAAGTTACTGACACAGATGTAGATAGCTGTAGGCAGCCGAAATCTGTTCATTTTTAATTCCTCTCATCTTCCGACCTTAAATCGCCTGATGGAATAAATTCGGTTGTTTAATTTAACTTTTAATTATTGTTTTTAACTTGAAACTACATGATAACTATTATTGAGTTTATAACATAGTAATATTGTTGTAGTAATGTAATTTAATTTATTTAATTTATTCCAGTTTCACGGCAATTACAAGAAAAAAAAAAGAAAAAGATATACAATATTACATAATAATAATAATAATAATCACATTAATAATAATAATAATAATAATAATAATAATAATAATAATAATAATCACTTTATTTAAGTCTCAAATGTATTTAGCCGAGCACAGATGCTCTACTAATTGGGGAGACTAAATCAAAGCAACTCTAAATAAATCAAAGGACAGAGGACGCGCAAGCGTATTCTCTCGTTTGTACTGTCACTACTGTGCGTGCGGTTCCCGATATAATAGATATCAACCTCTGGAGATCTGAAATATGGAGGATTTTGCTTTTTCATCCTGTGCAGAAGCGAATCGCGTCGCTTATGACTTCCATAATTTCCCACACCTCCCCTTCACATAAACAGAGTGCTTTTGCTCCCGACCCCGCGCCAAAAATACAGGGTGCTTGTAGAACACATCTTCCCCAACATCGGTGGTAACGTGGAAAAATCAGAAACTGGTACCATCACCGAGCTGGTTCGTCTGCAAGAGAAAAGCCGTACTTTGCTGTTCCTTGCTGTGGGTAGCGCCATTCTTATGGCTCACATCGTGCTGGCAGCAGCTTTCCTTGTGCGCCGCGCAAGAGCAACTGGGAAGGCAAAGATCGCAAAGGATCACTCACCCAAGCGCCCATCCTCAAGCTAAAGCTCAGGACGTGGATGCCTGAAGATGCTGCAGGACTGCACTGTTAGCCTCTACCAGATTCCCGGTATACCGAGGTAAACGAGAAGGAGTGGGCTAAAGAAGGAAATCGAAGATACGTCGGGCAATGGGGAGTTCTCTTCTTTGCCGCTCCTTCGCCTTTTTACACAATTTGTTTTCTCCGGCTTATCGAGAACCTGGTGCTGTGCTCAGTTCTATATTTTGACTCATTTAAGTAATATGGTCTCTTGTAGTTAAGGGGTTTAGTCACGATAAGTTTTTGTAGGAGGTTTGTATCTGTGTGTATAATCCAGTTTATAGTAGTCGTTTTAAGGATAAGAAGCCGAAAAAAGTTTAAAATGAAACTCTTCATTTCTTTGGTCTGTTTTTTATTTACCAGAAAAGGAACAGGTCAACATTTTGAAAATAACGACCTCAAAAAGTGGTGTTGAGTAAGAATTTAATTTAGACCAAGTTACATAGCGTTTTTAAAGGTAAACAGAGCTTATGAGAGGTTAAAGTGCATCGTCACTGATCAAGTTTCTTAGTTGGGTCGATTTAAGTAACTTTTAATCTAGGGTGTCATGCTGTCTGCAGTGGGACTAGATTTGTAAGGGTCATAACAAGAAAATAAATCGTCCATCTTTATTTATGATGCGTTATCTTTGACGTGTTTTAAATGGGCTCTCTGGTGGGTGATTACTATTGTTGGTGTGATTGTGTGGCAATACAACTCAGGGTTAGTCACGCAAGAAGGACACGCAAGCGCGCGTGATCTCTCGCACATCTTCACTCGTTTCCGCTGCCTTTCTGTTTCTGACTGAGCCGATTTGCATAGATCAGGAACTACACAAGAAACAAGAAACATACAACTGAAGTAAGGTGTAAGATTAGATTAGATTAGAGATTAGATTTCACAAATAATTGTTTCTCTTCGTACAAATCCTTATCTTTCGAAGGTTACGCCCCTGGTTACGCTAAAGTACCACCTCGAGTAAAATAGAATAAATGCAAGGCTGATACTACTTGAAAATAAACTAGCAGCACTATTGTTAGCAGTCCTTTGCTTATTACTTTTAACTTTACCAATTCGAGCTATTGCGCTTGGGGAACCTGTGCCTTCATATGATTGCCACTGTGGAGCTATCACCCCACCCCTCTTAGGGAGCCATATTCCTTCTATTGAATGGTCAAAACTCGTTCATCTTAGCTATCGCCGAACACATTTTGGCTACGTGCCGTAAAAGACGATTTCTCTTTATTATTACTCGAGCTCGCTTCCAACAACGCCGCCGCGGGCGCGTGTTTCTATTTCTCGCGCGGCCGAGCCCGGGTAAAACTGTCCGCGCATAGTTTAAAGCCAAAATAGCTCTGACCAGCAAGAATTTCAGAAGTTATTCAAAATGGCGGAGATGGCGGACGTTGACAGCAGAAAACGTGGTCTGAACACGAATAGTAGCGACGATGAAGAAGAGGATGATGAAGTAATTGGTCTAATGCCCGCCCTTCCGCCTAAACCGAAAAAGAAACGAGGTAATTGTTGAGGATAAGTTGAGGAGAATTGAATCATAGACACGAACTCACTCCTGAGATGGCTGTACATGGTATGCGGTGAGCAATGATTGCGAAGCATTTGAAGACTGCTTGGGTAACAAAATTAGTACTACAAGTAGACTCTATAGGAGCGATTCTAGAATACACCGCCACTCGTCATTGGCAAGCTCCATTCCTGTGGGACATTACAGTCCTGCGGTGCATGAATATGAGGGCTTCGACAAAACACTGATCCCCCCTTTACTGATCCCCCACTGATCCCCTTACTGATCCCCTACTGATTCCCTATAAAATTCACTGGAAAAAGTAAAACGACAAAATTAAAAATGATCTGAGATTGAATCAAGTTCAAGGATAAATACTGGCTTACCTCAGAGTTAAAAGATGTTGGAAACTTGGTCTGACAGAGAACCTACTTTCTGACTCGTTTCACCGTCATTACAAATACCCCAGGTCTCTTCTACGATAAACGAACGCAAAATCGAAGCATCATCAAGTATGTTATCTGTGTCTGGGAAAAGCCACGATAACAGTAGCAACAAAGACAGAAAGAAACGTAAACAGTTCGACGATAAACATACACTGAGTGACACTGCAACCGGATATTGATTGGATCGACTGCCGGTTTGTTATGTCGCTCACTTGGCGCTTGTGTTTATCTTCCAATCATTTTCATTTCTTTCTGTCTTCGTTGTTGCCATTGTCGTAGCTTCTTGCAGACACAGATAACATACTTGATGATGCTTCAATTTATTTTCTTTCTCGTCAAAGAGAGCTGGGGTACTTGTAATGATGGTGAGACGGTCAGAAAGTAGGTGCTCCGTAAGACCAAGTTTCCGCCATCTTTGAGCTCTGAGCTAAGCCAGAATTTATCCTTGAGCTTGATTCAGCCTCAAATCATCTTTTATTTTGTTTTATTTTTTCCAGTGAATTTAATAGGGGATCAGTGGGGGATCAGTAAACGGGGGATCGGTGTTTTGTTGAAGCCCTGAATATGAATTAAGTGAGGCAAGTGATAGGCTCAATTTCTGCCGCTCACTCAGGTCCGGAGTATCCTCCCCAAGGGGGAGCGCGGACTCATTTCTTGAAGCAGCGGCTGATAATCGAGCCTAGGTGAGTGATTGACTTGTTACTAACAATGAAACATAGTATTGGTGGCATCAGCTGAAATATCAGTCCTGCTCCTATTCTAATGTTTGGAGTCATAATCACTCCGAAACGTTGGATATTATCATTCTTTTTTGCTGTTGCATGGTTAAAATAGATAGTACCTGAAAAGTGCAGCTTTTTGGCTTAAAATGTAAGAAATTCTGATTCTTGTTGCAACAAAACAAAACCATTTATAATAGCAATGGCTTGGCAAACTTGAAAAACTATCAGGGTTTTCCTTTTCAAATGAAGTTGCAGTCAACTTGAGCAAAGCAGGCGGAGATTAGGGGTGCGCCAACGAAACTTATTACTGAACAACAGTGATTCTTTGGAATGCACCTGCTGGCGATTGAACCGTTGACAGGTGGCAAAAATCACCGGTCGCCAGCCAAAGAGGAAAACCCTGACTATGTCAAAATAATTATTTCTTTAAAGGAATTTGAGGAAGTCTGGTCTATTTATAATCTAATCGAATAATTATACTTGGCATACTTTTAACTACCAGGTAAATATTATGCCAACATTAACCTGTTTTATTAATGATGGTGGTACATAATACATTGGTTAAAACTCTGGGGTTGGGAAGACAAAACGTTGTTCGACAACAACAACAACAACAACAACAACAACAACAAAGTTCTTTTGGGTCTCTGAAGGACTTCATGAGGAAATTTTTTTGCGTGATGAAATGAAATTTTGAAGTTGGTCAAAATGAGCTGTTAATTAAGTTATTTGAATAACCTCAATGTACAGTACACCCTGTAGACATACCCACAAAATGTGCATGTGTGGTAAGTTGCTGTGCATTCTTGTGCTAAATCTACATTAAACTATTCAACCTTTTGGTCACGGGTGAAAGGGTTAAGAACTATCTCCTTAACCTGGCTCGTATTTTTATCAAAGAAGCAGCCTCTATACAGGACAACACTTCTTCTGTAGAAGATAAATAACTACAATGGAACCCAATAAAACAAGTCCCTGTTATAATGAACTACAGTTGAACCTCTCTAATACAGACTCTGAAGAGATGGAGGCTGAATCACTCGATGCATCTTAATGAAAAATCATAATAAATTAGATCGGATAAAATTAATTCTTCGATTTTCCTGTATTTGTCAAAAACTGTAGGACTCCAACTCATTTAGTATTCTCAAAACTGATCAAAAGAAATGCTCTCAAATAAATTCCTTTGCTATGGGATGTACTACAATGGACTAACTCGATTATGACTAACCTTTTCTTTTGTAGAAGTTATGACTAACCTTTTCTTTAACATTTCTATTAGGGGGAGAAGAGTTGGCGCAGTGGTGAGAGCACTCGCCTTCCATTAATGTGTCCCGGGTTCGATTCCCGGACTCGGCGTCATATGTGGGCTGAGTTTGTTGGTTCTCTACTCTGCTCCGAGAGGTTTTCTCCGGGTACTCCGGTTTTCCCCTCTCCCCAAAAACCAACATTTGATTTCATTTGATTTATTCAGAGTTGATTTGATTTAGTCTCCCCAATTAGTAGAGCATCTGTGCTCGGCTAAATACATTTGAGACTTAAATAAAGTGATTATTATTAAAATAAGGGAAAAATAAGTCTAATTAAAATAAGTACAGTGTAAAATAAAATAAGTAACATAAGTAAAATTGTTGCTCTTATTTGAGTTTGTTTTTTAGCAGAATGTATTTGTAAATATTGTTTCTAAATGAGTAAATAAACAATTATTATTATTATTATTATTATTATAAAAAGCTTTTAAAGAGAGGATGCCTGACCAACCCAGTGGTATTAATTATTACAAAGTTCTTTAGCTGACACAACTGATGCCTTGGTAATGCAATCAGAAAAGAAACAGGATATGAGTGTTGTGATCTGAAGTTCTCATGTTCAAGCCCAGTCACCGATGTTAATAAAATTATTTTATTTTTTTATTTACTTATCTCACTGTTTCTTCCTTTGGCTGAGTGAAGCATGAGCTGAGTAAGGGACAACTAGACGATGAGAAAAAAAAGGGTGATACTAGAAGCGGCTTGTCACCATAGTGATGACCACTTAATCCAAGTGATTGAGCAAGAGTTAGTTTTACACTGTAAGTTCTGTGTGTTAGCTATGGATGTATAACTACATGGAGATGTAAATGTTCCCAGGCAGCTGTTCTGCTGTAGTTTTGCTTTCGTAGTGTATGAATTAAACATTTTCTTATCAACAACTACAAAATTCTACAACATCTCTTCACAGAACGGAGTTTCTTATCACTGCAAGTTGTGATGGTCACATCAAGTTTTGGAAAAAGCAAGAAGAGAGACTTGAATTTGTAAAGCATTTCAAAGCACATCTAGGTGAGGGTTTTTTCTTTACTGTTGTTAATTGCTCCCTACCTGGTGGATTAAATTAGCTGGCATTTAGTATTAGCCTACTGCCAGCAAAAATATATCATGTACTCACTGAATATCCATGTACATGTATAAAGAATTAAGGTAGTTTCATGACACTACTTTGTACTCTGGATCCTGGGTTATATACTGTTGGGGAGTACATATGTTACAGGTTAAATTAATTGTGATCTCAGGTTATTTTTTATTTAACCTAGGTCAAAATGAAATATTCTTAATTTCCCCTGACCCTAATTATTCATGAGAAGACAAAGGAATTTCATTTTGACCTACAGTGTATGCACACTACACTGTAGGTTAAATCAAATTTAACTTGCAACATAATACATACTGTACATTTATTAATTTCTCTAACCTGTTCCAGGCTCTCAGATAATTATTTGTAATGAGCCTGCTAAATTTCCTTGCTTGTTCTCGCTTGCCCCAAATATCTGAGAGCCTTGAGCGGGTTATTATTTCTCATAGAATGTTGGAAAGAAGGTTGGAGCAGTGCCTCTACAAGGAATCGAAATCAGTTAATCACAAATAGAGCAAATTGTCCTACTCTTGTTCTCTGTCTGTCTCAACTTCATTCTCATCGTGCAGCTAAAATTTGGGACAAAAATTAATTGAAGGGTTTGGTGGAAAACTATGCTGAGTGGATTTTTGGATGAATGCGTTTTTGGCCCCTGTTTTCTTGAAGACTAAGCGCACAGCAGCGGAAAAAATACAGGGCAATGTCAACGACATAAAAACAAACCCAAAAATCCACTTAGCATAGTTTTCCACCAAGCCCTTCAATTATGTCCCTTCATATCCCCTCCTGACATCACATGCATTGTAAATGCTCGTTTTTAAGCCCCCTCCCCCCCCCCAAAAAAAAAATTCAGGCAAGTTACTTGTCTTTGATATTCCATGGTACACTGTATACCACTCAAAAGTATTGTATAACTACAGTGTACGTGTAGAATGTATAATTTTTTTTGTTTAATGCTGCAGGAGCTATTCACGGTATTCCTGCCAGTGCTGATGGACAGGTGATGTGTTCCACCGCTGAAGATAAATCACTCAAAGTCTTTGATGTTGTCAACTTTGGTAAGTCTATAAATTGTGAGAATTTCCCAAATTTATTCTCTTAAATCAGTTTTTGTGAGTAACTACAGTGTACATCTACTGCACCTTGCCATTGCTATGGAAAGTGTCTGACCCCTATATCTAGAAATGGTAATATGCGTGTACAATGTACACAGATAAGCTGTTTGCCTGTGTTTGCAATTTAAAAGGTTTTCAAGATTTTTGAGCCACAACTTACAATAATATTATTTGGAAGGTCAGGTGACCATAACAGAAACAAAAAGAAAAAAATTAAGTGTGTATGTTATAGTTCAATTTGTATTTTCCTTTGTTTTATACTTATTATCATACATTACCATACACAAGAACAAAAGAAAATAAAAATTGAATCAAGGATAAAATTGAACTCAATAATTTTTTTTTATTATATACGCATTCCGATTTCAAACAGATTACCAACGATTAACGATTGCGAAGGTGCAAAACAGTTCAGTACATATTTTTGTCTTGAAATTTACATTATCAATAGATGTCATGACATCAAAGACACATAAATTTTATACATATTTTCGTCAATACCATTTCAAGTATTAATGTAAACAATAACTGCCGTATTATCAAAATTATTTACTTTGATACTGGGCCTCAATGGGTTAAACAACAGCCTGTGTACAGTGTATATCGTACTTTTGTATTTTGAAACTAGTGTGACATGATTTATTCATGTGGCTGTTTGCTAGATATGATAAACATGCTGAGGTTAGAGTACATTCCAGGGCAGTGTAAGTGCATTTTTCCTCCTGGAGCAGCAGTTGCTGCAGTGGCATGGTAAGGAATCATTATTTAATATTGAATGCAGCTCTGTGTGACACTCAAAGGCCCATTAAAACCCTTGATCCAACGCGGTCATTTGCTTTTGTTTTGAAATCGCGCTGTTGTTAAATGATGCCTCTGATTGGTCAATTATTTGATCGGGCTTTCGATCTGGTTCATTGTGCCAAGTTCTTGCTTGTGCCCAGTTTGGCAAAGCAAATAGCTACCAATTCAATTTGCATATTTCTCCATATTTTGTCATTAAAACAGTGAGCAATCCGTTCACAGGTTTAAAATCAAAACAGCAAAGTATTGAACGATCCGTTATTGATAAAACTTGCTGATTATTTGGCGAGGATGGTGACAAAAATATCCACAAGAAAACAGTTATCAGCAGCTCCTGTTGTTGGCTAATGTTTCTTATTATTTGCAGTAAGAAAAATACTCATACATTCTCATTCAATTTATCCTGTCCTTTCGCTTTATACTGTGTTGAAAATACAGTCGACCATGGGTCTTGACAAAAGGAGGGAGGCATGGAGATCTTGATGAGAAAGAGAAATTAATTTTCACACAGTTCAGTCAATAAAGAGACTTGCGACAATTTTAAAACACTGAAGAGTTGACCAAAGCTGCAGAACACATTACACAAAAAAACTGACCTTGAGGTAAAACATGAAACATGCGGAAAACAGTTGTCCAGCCAAGTAAAATTTTTAATACTCGGCATCACATCAATAAATTATTCCAAATCGCAGTAATTTGGCTCCAACAAGCTCAGGAAATTCTTGAAAGCTCCGAGGTAAAAAGCACCAAACTTGAACAACGAGTCTCTGTAAATCCTCCGTGAACCTTACTTTGTTATAAAACAGCGATGCGAAGTTACTGCAATCACCTACTGCCACACTGACTCTTTTGACTTTACACGGGCCAAAATTTACGTACACTGTAGGTACAAATTGTTCCAAAAATAATACAAGGAAAATGAAGATGAATAAACAGAGAACATATTTACGGCCATAAATTTGGAAATTTGTTCACAATGTGATAACACGAGCAATAAAACAAGGGCTTCGAAGTTTGAGTTATTTCACGTTACACGAAATTCCAGAATTAGCTGTTGTGGTGTGATGCATCAATAGGCCTTTAACAAATGGCCCATGGTGTGTAAAACTTGCCAGAATTTCTAGGATTTTTGGAGAAACTGAAATGGCCCCTTGTGACCTTGTATAGTGTATGTAATTGTTAAAAACAAATGGTACAGTGGTAAAGTGCCAAAAAGTTGTTTGGAAGCCAAACCATACATTTTGGGCTTAGCCCTTCAGCAGTAGCATGTAACCAATTTGAAATTGTGCACAACAACAACCAATGCACGAGGAAAGACAATGTTTAATTAATAAAAATGAAAACACTGGCAATAATGGACACACGCGTGTGTAAGTCTCAAAAGAAAGAAAAGTTAATATTCAGTTTGCATGGTCAGGTAGTTTCCGGTTTGAAGATTAACCACATTTCCAGATGTTTTGTTGGATGCTCTTGCCAGTGCAGAGCTTGGTACCATGAATCTCGATCAGCATCAGACAAAGTGTTGTTCATTCCATTAAAGTGCTCAGCAACAGGAAAACTGTAATCCCTTTAATTGAGATGCCCTTATGTCACTCTCCTGATGGATGCTGATCTTTATTTCAGCTCAGAGGAGACAGGATTGATTTACATCTATGATGGAAGAGGGACAAACACTCCCCTTCACGCACTGAGTCTTCATACTAAACCGTTTACATTTATTAAGGTACACATATATGTGTACATGTACTTGCTGATCTCTTCTAGAATTTATCATTGGAAGCAAAACATGTACATGTATGTACAGCTGTAAAGCCACGGCTACACAAGCGATTTTTTGCTCGCGCTGGTGATGCGATTTTTTCAAATTTGGGTGGCTATATGAGTGACAAATTTAAGGCTGCACGCTACACAGCCAGCAATCTGTACGATTTTGTCGCAAAAGTTTCAACTCTGCAACGTTTTCTTTGCGATTTTCATCGCACGCTGGCGACGCGACAAAATCTGAAAACATCGCATCACCGGCGCGAGCAAAAAATCACTTGTGTAGCCGTGGCTTAATAGACTGAATACAAAAATGGATGCCATTAAATTATTCTTGTGTTCGTATTCAAAATAGCCTGACTAACCTCGTGTTTGAGATAAAAATTCTAAAGAATTTTGTTATCCCGAATGAGGTCAGTCAGGCTATTTTGTATACGAACAAAAGAGTAATTTAAAGACAGCCATTTTTGCATTCAGTCTATGAGAGCTTTTTTTGCCAAATGAGCAGTTCATGTTACAAGTGGTAAAGATTTGGTGAGCTTGCCACAAACAACCTACACTGTACACTGTAGGCTTGATTTTGGCTGTTCACTCGGGTCCAGGGTATCCTCTGCGAGAAGAATTCTTTGGGGCATGCTCATTTCCTGAAACAACAGCTGGTAATTAAGCCTATTAATGGCCATAACCAGTAACATTTTATATGGCTGAATACACTAGATGAAAGTTCTTTGATCTTGATTGTTTTAACATTTGTGATCACAGAGCAAAAAGTTTGTTTTGAATGTGATGGTCAATGGTTTAAAACTCAATGACTGATCCCTGCAAATAGTTTTGATTGCAAATGTCATAAAACATTGCTACATGTCAAAGAACTGTACAATAATTGTACAGTTCTTTGACATGTAGCAATGTTTTATGACATTTGCCATCAAAACTATTTGCAGGGCTATGATCTATTAAAGGACAGATTGCTACAAGACATCATTAAAATTTAATTGTTGTATTCTTGTTTCCAAAATGGTGATGTAAGTAAGGGTCAATGTAGTACATTGCGGAAAATAATTACATTGCTGAAGGTATTGACAAGTATGAATACAGGAAAACCGAAAAGAGAACTCTTTCTCTCAATGCACAAAATGTTCTATTTGAAAAAAAATGGTCAAACAGTATAGCTGAGCATAATTATTTTGATTCTTTATTAGATAAAACAAATGAATTCCTTGTTGCCTTGTGTCTGTAGCATAATATATTACAGAAGGCATCAAACTGTGTTACGAACATCAGTGATGCACCCCCCCGCAGCTCGTTTGCCACTTTTTTTATTCTTACCACATTTTGATGTCATCTGTGATCGCTGTCACTTTACTAACCAGACATGTGACAGTGTGGATATCTGTTGTTAAGGTGGCTCAAAACAGTTTTTAGTGCTTTCTAAGACGTAGATTTTGATGGCTCATTATAACCACTTTTTACCAGTTGATGCTACAATCGTGGTATCACAAAACTGCCCAATCATTGGGGAACACATTATTATCATTTTCGTGATGCTATATGTTACCATAGCAACAGCATGACCTACTAAAAACACCCTTAATTTTAGCTTTAAGTGCTTATATTTCAAAAACGGCACGGTGAAATGTTTTATTGTTATCGAAATTTGATAAGCAGGATAAGACGCAACTTTTGGCAAAGTTAAAAAAAATTCTGTACATGGGATTCAGAGCCACATTAAATTTTCGAAAATTTAAGGTGGCTCTGAACCTCATGTAAAGAAATTTTTAAACTTTGCCAAAAGTTGCGTCTTATCCTGCTTATCAAATTTTGATAACAATAAAAAATTTCACCGTGTCATTTTTGAAACATAAGTACTTAAAGCTAAAATTAAGGGTGTTTTTAGTAGGTCATACTGTTGCTATGGTAACATATAGCGTCACGAAAATGATAACAACGTGCTCCCCAATGATTGGACAGTTTTTTGATACCATGATTGTAGCATGAACGGATAAGAGTGGTAATAATGACCCATCAGAATCTTTGTCTTGGAAAGTGCTGAAAACTCTTTTGAGCCACCTTAAATAGAGGACTTTTCTGTTGTTTTACAGTACAATGCTGTTTATGACATTGCCATATCAGCTGACGAGGCAGGCATGGTGGAGTACTGGTCTGGTTTTAAACATGATCTTGCCTTCCCCAAGAATGTGGACTTTGAGTACAAAACTGATACAGACCTCTTTGAATTCATCACGGTGAGTGAACGGATATTGAAACAATTAGGCTAAGGAAAGCTGTAGCTGTAGGTTAAGTTGATTTAGTTTGGATAAAGAGATGCTGTGCACAGTCAGTGTGACTTTTCCTGGTACCAAAAATCAGGGGAATTCCCTGGTTCACCCCCATTTTAATCAGTCTCTTGATCAAGTCAGGGGAGGGGTGTACAACAATGTACGTCTGTTGGCACGTAAACAAAAACAACAACTTTTGTTTACATGTACATACCTTTACAAACACAAGGACAAATTTATAAACAATGAAATTGAATAAAGAAAAAGGGATATTAACTTCCTAAAATATTAGCAACCCCATTTGAGATACTCAAGGTGGGGCATTTTGACACTGGCACAAAGACGCTTTGATCATGCAATACCCAGATTGCATCGGTCAATCCTAACAGAGTTAACGGAAAAAAACAAGCGGACGGTTAACAGTTAAGATATTTTTTGCTGTTTTCTTTGGATTGCCTTTCTTTCTGGCACATGATCTATATTTTTTATGTATTAATGTACAACTTCTGCTTGCAATCACCTCCAATAAGCTGTCACCCAAGTATATTGTACAGTCCCAGTTCTCCACTGAAACTTAACATTAATTTTATAAGGTTACTCCTGTAACCAGATACCCCTTGTAAGCAGAAGTAGACCCCTCTGTGAAGAACCATGGGCTAAAATAAATTCCCTTAAGTGGACAGACTTCTTGTACATGTAAGTCAAGCTTAAAGGGCAGTTCCGCACGGTTTACATGTACATTACACCTACTGTATGTCAATTTGTTTCTCCATTTACTGACTGCGTACAGTTAGTAAATGTACAGTCAGTACATATGGGTTATTGACCAAGCGTGAGGTCAAGATGGCGGGATATTGGCCAAGTTCTTTTTTTGCGTGTTTATGGACCGAGACGAAGTCGAGGTCTATAAACACGCAAAAAAAGAACGAGGCCAATATCCCGCCATCTTGACCGAACAAGCTTGGTCAATAAAGGATTTATTATATGACTCATAGGACGCTATTAAGAGACAGTAAAACGCGGGACGAACGGGCTATCCCAAGAGGTCAAGATGGCTCCATCTTGACCTCGCGGGTAGCCAATCACAGCAGGAGAATTGATTCATCTTGACCGCTGCAAGAGCCAGTCATATAATAAGCCCAGTTACTAAGTATTCATTGTATGGAAGGAATGACTGACACATCATACACCACACATGTACATGTACCTCCTACAGTGCCTCAAGTCACTCAACTACCAGTGAGTGGACACCTCATCTCAGGGAACACCTTGCTCAATCTTAAGGGTGTCCACTTACAGTACAGGAGGTTTGCCTGTATGTGTACCTCAGGTCACTCGAGATCTAGCACCATTTTTTGTTAGGGTTGATTGCAGCTTAACTAAAAACAATTATGATGATGATGATAATTGAAGGGCTGGGGGCATAAACTGCCTATGTAGAGTTTTAGGTGTGTTTTTTTTTTTTTTTTGCTACGTTATTTCTCGAAAACGAAAAAGAAATCGGTGAAAAAAAAATACGAGACAATGTTTTTGAATCAAAATGCAGTTCACATGCAAAACTTTGGACAAATCCAAGCGAACTAAAAAAACGGCCGAAAATTCCACATAGGCAGTTTATGCCCCCAGCCCTTCATGAAGTTAAGCTAATTTGTATGCGTACAGTATTAATATTCATACGTGAATTCTGTGAACATTTGTGAAGAGTAAAACTAAAACTCAAATGAGGAATGATCTATGAAGCCACTGACGTTGGGAGCAGGTCTCTGCTCCCAACGTCAGTGGCTTCATAGCTCAGTTGGTTAGAGCATCGCACCGGTAATCGCGAGGTCACGGGTTCAAACCCCGTTGAAGTCCTGAATTTTTTTCAGGCTTCTTTTCGCAATTGCATTGATTGCGTTCACAACTGCGAGGATCATTCTTCATTTGATTTCATTTCCGCAGTTCATGTATGATTTATTTCATACATCATTCACAAAACTAAAACTGGACGTGAAATGATTGACGGGTAGAAAGGATTGTTTGATAGTGTGACGTAGACTATAAATTTGGCAGTTAAAACATCGATTATAAAGCTCATCGGATACGAAACTTACGTGAGTGCTGGAGCTGTGGACCGCTACTTATTATTATAAACTGCATTATCGGTTTGCCTTACCGCCTGGTGATCGAAAGACGTCATGAAAAGTCTGGAGATCCGCAAGTTTTTAACGCTTCTGAAAGAATCCAGTTAGCGTTTTCTCTGTGCTTACCAAATCACGATGGGATATAAGCTTAAGTTGACTGTCGGGTTTTGGAGTACAGAGTAGAAGCCAGGCAGAAAAAGTCTGAAAACAACTCTCATCTCAAAAGCGGCGCGTCGTTGCTAGTCTTGGTCCATTTCTCAAAGGTTGCCGTGCTGAAAGCTTGGAAAGCGAGAGTTGTTTTTGGACTTATAGTCAAAAAGTATATGTTTGAAGAGTGTTGTTGTTCGCGCTTAGAGCAGACAATGATCCCAGAATTCATTGCGGTCAAACAGGGCGCTGTCTAAAGTCAAAAACTCTCACGGGGAGCGGTGGGTTGGGGCAGATTATTACTTGTTTTCAGTTAAAACTCTACCTCATAAAATGACTTTGAAAACTGTCTAGCTGCTGCACCGAGGTTTCCATTGTTCATTAATTTGAAGAGCGCATTTTTTAATTTTGAAACCACTCATGAAATGAAATCCCAGCTTGCTTTTACTGTTAGCCGTGAAATAGTTGGTCGAAACCAATCCTAAGACTTCGGAAACGCTACCGAGAATTCATTCGGCACGAAATGAAGTCTGCCCGTTTTCGATAAGTATATTGAACACAATCCAAGGAAAAGTTGCATTGGCGCGCACGGCAAACATTCAAAGCAATATTAAGCGGTACTCCTCGCGATTCGTCTGTGTGAATCAGATGTACGTAAACAACGGATGATAACGTGAACGATCGCCGCAGTTATGAACACTTGAGCAGTCGTGAAACCAAAAAACAAACAAACACAAAACAAAACGAAACGAAAAAAAAAAACCGCTTGTATGGGATTCGAACCCACAACCTCTGCGAGACCGGTGAATTGCTCTAACATCCGCGCTTGTTGGTCCGTAACATATCCGTGACTCAGTGATCCGTGACTGATGAACAAGTGAGAATGAATATTTGGTAAACACGCTGCCGAATTTTAACACATAAATCACTTTTGCGTTGATCGCCTCGGCTTTTTGCTTCTATGGAGGCTAATAAACTACAGCAAAAAGTATTATCACGCGAGATAAACATTTGTGCGCGACTACAGTCATTGTGATGACACAATCCATCACGCGTGATAAAGGGATTGAATTTCTTGCAATTTTTTTTACGTTTTGGAGCCAAGTTAATTTCAGAAAAGAGTTAAGTATTTCTGTCAAATTCTTTCACTGTTGTCATTTACGTTAATTTTTATGAGATTTTCATTCCATTGTTTTCCACTTGACGATGAAAATGAATCCATCAAAAACGTTTCAACTGCCGAAACCACGCGCAAGTTTCAATTTACTACGCAACACAACGTTCTGAGTAAACGAAACACGACTGAAAACAGCGTACTCTTAGGACTGTTAATTTTTGCCCTAGAACATCTGATTAACTCAAATTTTTGGTGTCGGTCACCAATAGGAGTTGCCTTGCCAAAAAGTTTCTTCAAGTGAAAACAGCCGTCTTTAATATTTTGTGATTTTTCAGCCGTCGGCAAGCTTTTTGCGCACTGATTTAGAATCAACCGAGGTTTTTGTACGCTGCATTTAAGATGTACGCTGTACTTAAGACAAACAACCGACTTTAGCGCTGTGTTATATCGGCCAAAGCTTTTCCGAAAGAACTTAGAGTCAACCAAGGCAACTAGGCGCTGTTTTCGACTCGGACGAACCCTTCAGTTAAGCTGATTCGGACTCAAACAACCGCGCTTTAACGCTAGCGTTGACGTTAACATTAACACTAACCCTAACCATGTCCCTAACCCTATCCCTAGCCCTAGCCGAAGCTCTAACCCTAATGTTAAGTCCAACCTAAACCCAACAATAACCCTGAATCTCTTCGGAGTGAGTGCTGTTTTCAGGTCGGACAAAATCATTGCGCGCTGACTTGAGGTTAACCAAGGCTACTGTGTGCTGTTTTTTTTTTAGTCAACCACGAATATTGTGCACTGTTTTCGTGCCAAGCGAGCTTGTCGAGTGTTATGATTAAGCAAAAACGACACATTGCGCATTACGTCTAACTGAACAGAAACGTTCTGTGTTCTCTTAAATCGGTTGCGAGCATTTGGCGCTTAGTCTTTCACTCAAAGAATACCCTTGGGCATTGTTTTCATGAATGTTAATTAGCATACTCCACCATATGAAGGGCTGGGGGCATAAACTGCCTATGTAGAATTTTAGGTGTTTTTTTTTTGCATACGTTATTTCTCGAAAACGAAAAAGGAATCGGTGAAAAAAACACGGGACAATGTTTTTGAATCAAAATGCAGTTCACATGCAAAAATTTGGACAAATCCAAGCGAACTAAAAAAACGGCCGAAAATTCCACATAGGCAGTTTATGCCCCCAGCCCTTCAATTTAAACTACTTGTTTGGCACAAATTAGCATTTGGATATGATCAAATGTGCTTGACAACACTGGCCGGGGACTTTTATAAGACCACTTGTTGTACAGTTTGCAATTAATGAAGTAACTAGTTGAGTTATGGGTGCCCGTGTAATGTGATTATCAAATTAAGACAGACACTAGAGGTGGACACTGCTTGAGATTTATTGCATCCCTAGTGGTTCTTGTATGTCCCACAGAGCCAGATTAAGTGAAAGTGCTATGAGACAGGACCTATGGATTATTGCCCTTATCCAAGAAGACTAGAAAGTCTAACCATTTGAGACCCCATGACCTTCCGCATGGTAGTCCAGTGCTCTACCAATTGAGCTAACCGGTTGGCAGTAAAATATATATTTATACAAAAAAATGTGTTGATAAAAAAAATGATACCTTTAACTGTCCTAGGGCATTAATTTACACCTTTATTTCCCAATCTTTTGCAAAAAGTGACTGTATGATAGTATTTAATTTTATCATTGATTTCGTTTCAGTGCAAGACTATTCCAATATCCTTAACATTCTCACCTGGTGGAAAACTCTTTGTTACACTTGCAACAGACAGGAAGGTACACTACTGCATTGTTGCTGATTTTAGCTTGTTCTAGGATCTCTGCGTAGTTAAGGCTAGCAAAACTTATTTGGGACGAGGAACGAAAAAATACAGAGGAGACTTCCTCAATACTGTTAGATGTTTCTTTGCTTTGTTCGTTCTGGCTCACCTTGACTCTCTGAGAGCCTGGGACTGAGGCTATGCAATATTTTGCTGCCTTGGACAATAGAAAAAGTGCTGCCCTAAAGGGTAAGGTTTTGGGTGCCATTTTGGTGTATATTTTGAGCATCAGAATCTGAAATTGGATATTGTTTGTAAATGAAGCATGAGTGCTTAGAAAGGCCTTTATCTTTTAATCTTGAATGTAACCGGTTTGGTTGTTGGCATTCAGTTTCTTTGACTTCTGCATTGATACCTAGCTTGATTACACTACTTGAAAAGCAAAGCTGCCTCTAGTGGGACAATTAAGGGTGTGGACACAAGAGGTCAAGGCATATTTTGGGCATTGATTTGCTGATGGTCGAGTAGTAGTAGAATTGGCGCTATTACAAATAAAGATGATGATTGTCATTATTATTATGGCAGTTTAAAAACTCCTGAATGCCAGGTCCTAATCACAAAAAAAAAATGTAGCCAGTATTATATCAAAATTTACAAATTTACTTTAGATACACTGTAGGAATGAAATGGCCTAAAATAAAATTAATAAATAAATCCTAATAAATTATTACCAGTATATAAAATTTACAACTCTACATTAAAAAGGAATAAAACTGTGTAAACTAAAATTAATAAAATAAATTATTATTTATAATAATAACAATAATAATAATTATATTATTATTATTATTATTATTATTATTATTATTATTATTATTGGTATTGACATTGAAATCCAAGAAGGAGCCATAATGTAATTTTGTTTTTAAGAATACTTTATTGCCGTCACCTTGTAAATACAAACGTCTTACATATTTTTTTAATGAAGTTTTTAGCAGTACTTTTACAATATTTATACGGATTATAATTATGAATATTTTTAGCATTCTAGTAGATCAATGATTGTTTGAGAATTTGTTAATAAAGATTATTATTATTATGAAAAAAAATTAAACGGGGTCGTGATATTTGGAATGCCCCCTCCTCAGTGTTTTGCTACCCTTCATCTTGTCAAGTTCTCAGTCAGCATTCATCGAGAGAGTTACAAAAGAATGGGTGTTTAGACGCTTTGACTTTTGCTTACAACTACATGCTACATGTATTCAACTTACATAGCACACTCATGCAAACCACTGTAAACTAGTCACACCATTCAACATTTCCCAGGCCTACAGTTGTCTTAGAGTGTTAAAAGATGTTTCAAAATCCCACTTCATTTTACGTGCCCTCCGTGTTGAGTTATTAGATTTAATTTACACAATTAATTTAATTTGTATCTTAGTCTAATGTGTAACTTCAGTTTTTGGTTTTTTTTTCCCACTGTTTTTATTATAATGCACATTTGAACAAGCCTTGGCTTAGAATAATAGACCATTTTACCGATACGGTGGCCATTTTGAATAACTTAAATTTACAGAATATTATGGGATTCCCAGGGGGCAAACAATCTGGCATCGCTGTGACAGATAAATTGTGCGATAAAGCTGTTTACTTTTTAGTCCAACGGTAAGTCATGGCTAATCAACAAGATGAAAACACAAAAGAGTTCAGAATAGAGGAGCTGAATGTGTGGAACGTCGAGAAATTGCGAACATATATTTGAAAAATCGTGGTAATCAAAATGGCCGCCATATCGGTAAAAAGGTTAAATAATTAATAGATTCCATGTGACCATGCTTGTGTGGACTGTACTAATTTAATTGCAAACTCCAAACAAAATGTGAGGCATAGACCGTCCATTGTATGAAAATGGAGATTATTGTTGTCCACATGGTTGGCTTGAGGCCAGTTGTGACTTTACCTCTGTTTTGTCACTTTTAGGTCAGAGTATTTAGATTTCTGACTGGAAAGAAGATAAGAGTGTTCGACGAGTCACTTTAAGTCTTCACTGAGATGCAGCAGGTAAAACCAGTTCATTCAATGAGCTGCATTTATTTAGGGAACAGTAAAGGCGCACTGTCACGCAATTTGGATAAATTCAAAGATGTGTTTGGAACAGTAAAATATTGCAAAGATTTTGTAGTTTCCCTGCAAAGCACTTAATACGTGCACTAAAACTATTTGCGGATGTCTATGGCCACCGATGGCAAGCAAGAAGTGGATTACAACTTCAAAAAAGTTAGGTTAACAGTTTTCAACTTTTGTCATCATGTCTTTCAAAAAATGATTTGAAATGAACCTTTTCGTGTTACTTAGCCTATTCATATAATAGAAAAAGTACTTCCTCACAATTTGAACAAACTTACAACAGGAATAGTCGTGACAGTACCCCTTTAAGATTTCAGTATTAGGATGACGCTATGCACAAGTATGACTTTTCAGATCTAGTGCGCATGCCTCAGAAAATCCCTTGTGCCATCAGTCTTGTTTCTACAATCTCCCTATCTGCTGGTAAGGAAGAGTGAGGGTTCGGGGGTGGCAACTGGTTTGAAATCTGAAAGCCGTAACGATCTTGTACTCAGTTACTCAAAATAATGTAAAGGTCCCTATAAACTTGTTAACGTGTCGGTGCAGGATTATTTTTAAGAAACTATTAATAAGTAAACAAACAAGACAAATGGAAACAGAACAAAAATTGGTGAAGTACAATTGTGAGCAAGGCGAATGTAGTCCTGAGAAGGACTGTCATTGTTGATATCAAGATTTCTCGTCTCTGGCCTGTGTCAAGTTTGTAGTTGTTTGTTTAAATTCATGCCAGTCTCACGGACAGTATGATGCAATAATTGTTGTAACCTTTGTAATTCTTAGAGACTACCTATAATATGCCTACTGTCTTATGTACGACTATATAATAATTATTATACATTTTGCTGACTGATTGTATACACACCTTTTTTATTTCTATTAAATTGTAAATAATTTTAACTTGTTTTTGTTGTGTCCCCAGTTAGTAGTAAAATACTAAATACAGTGTACATCGACACTTCAATAAAGCTGTTATTATTATTATGCTGCTGATGATGATTTAATGGTGATGGTGGTGTTGACAAAAGTGATTTGTGCATGGAAATGAGATGTTTCTGCGTGCAGTACTCAAAAAGGAAAAATAGAGAACGCAGGAACATAGAGAAAGATCTTTCCGATCAAATTGATGCTTTAATGAAAGCTCTTGCTAGAAATAGGTCAAAAGAGAACATCACTAAATTATATAGGCTCAGATGGGAGCTTAATAAGATCATCGAGCACAGAACTAATGGTGCTATTATTAGAAGCAGAACAAGGTGGCATGAGCAAGGTGAAAAAAATATTAAATATTTTTTTTTGAATTTAGAAAAACGACGAAACGCCAAGACATATATTTCGAAACTTAAAACCCAAGATGGTCTTGAAATAACGAATGCAGATGAAATTTTAAAATGTCAAAAGCTGTTTTATAAAAACCTTTACACGGCTGTACCTCGTGAAAACCTAAATGATAAATTGTTCTTTGAAAACCCAAACCTTCCTAAATTGAACGAAGTCGAACTGGAAGAATTAGAAAGGCCACTGACGAAGGAAGAGTGTTTTGACACCCTAAAATCGAGCTCCAAAGGAACCTATATATGCACTAGGAATCTATTTCACTTATAATGAACACATTTCCTTCCAAAAAAACTTCGAGGAAAAATTAATCTCAATGAAAAAACTTCTAAGTCTTTGGGGGACAAGAAATCTTACATTGTATGGTCGAATAACCATTCTCAAAAGCCTTGCTCTCTCCAAGCTAGTCTACAATTCATCTGTACTCACCTTCCCTTTAGAATTTGTAGCTTTGGTTGAAAAGGCTATCTCTGAGTTTGTTTGGAATACCAAACCTAAAATCAAACACACCACAATGATTGGTCCGAAAATTAAAGGTGGCTTAGACCTGCCAGATTTCGAAATAATGAACAACGCCCTGAAGGTCACTTGGATAAAAAGACTACACGAAAGTAGCGGTAATGCAAGTTGGAGCCACATACCTCTTTCGCTTTTAAAAGAGATAGGAGGTTCGTTTTTATTCGAATGCAACTATGATCTAAAATGTCTTAAAGTGTCTATCCCCATTAAATTTTACAAAGACATCTTGTATACCTGGCAAACGATAAACCAACATATTCCAGAAAACAAAGAACAAATACTGAACGAAATCCTGTGGAATAACCGCTTTATTAAAATTGAAGTTCTCTGTCTATTACCAAAGTTGGCATAAAGCAGGAGTGATCAGGGTCAAAGATATTTTTTCTGAAAACAACTTCTTAACTTTCAATGACTTTAGCCGCAAGTTCACTATCAAAACCAATTTCCTCACATATTACGGATTATGCAATTCAATTCCCCAAAAATGGATTCGCTTGTTAAAAAAATCTAACGGACGCACACCTACGAATTTAGAATACGTGGGGAAAATACCTTTAAGCATTAGCTTTCCGGCAAATCAGCTTCTCGAATTCTTATCAGTCAGAAATTTGAGCCTCCTACAGCTGAGAGAAGGATGTTGCAAGCGAACCTAGACGAGCAAGCAATCGGCACTATTTATAATATTCCCTTCAAAGTGGCCAAGGATACAAGACTCGCCATTTTTCAATTTAAAATCGTGCACCACATCTTGCCAACGAATGCCACTCTTTTCAGAGATAAAATCATACAACATGATAAATGTCATCTCTGTGACCAAAAGTAAACCCTGAACCATCTTTTTGTTGCTTGCTCGGATGTGCAGACCTTCTGGCAAAGCTTTTCTCGCTGGTGGAATGTTAAAATGACGATTCTATCACCTTAAACGATGAAACCATAATCTACGGCTTTACAAATGATTTTAGACAACAACTCGGCTTAAACCTATGCTTAATAATTGCCAAGTATTACATCTATTGTGCTTCAAGGAATGAAGAAAATTACTTCTTCGAAGCCTTCCTTGCTTACCTTAAGGTTACCGTGTACCTTCAGGGGTGTCTCTAATCTAAGTGTTGTAGCGGCTCCCGATTACATCCCAGATACCATAAACCGTATATCAAATTAAAACTAATTGAACTAGCTATTTGAATATTTCATTAATTTTGTGAGAAAGTGAACTACTGAACGCTCCGTCGAGTTTAAACTCGAAGGTGTAAATTAACTTTTGAAAGCTACAACTAAATGTGATTTTTGTATTTAGGGAAATTGATATTTTTCTCGAAGTCTGGAAACCAGACGCTAAAAAACCGTGTTGGGGTTTTCCTTTATTCGACTGCGTTCAAAAGTTACAGAGCATTTTCAAATTCGCTAGAAAAAGAGACGGAGCGGGCGTACAGAAATAGCTCTCAGCGAAAAACGGTTTTGAATTATCTAATTCCCCAACACATTTTTGTTGAAGATAGGTTAATCTAGCGGCTGTCCAAATTTGATCGAAATCGAACAAATCGCCCTTGAGTTGTAACTCTTGAAAGTGTCCTCTTCAAGACAAAGATAAACTTTGCGAAAACAGCGCTTAAAAAAAATCTTCACTACACAAACAAACACCGCAAACACCTCTATCGACGATCGGCCAATCAATTTACGCTAACTTTTCTTCCGGTCACCTACTGTGAAAATTTTCCGCGTAATTTTATCTGCACGCAAACTCTCATGCTACAAACAGTTCACTGGTTTATCATTTTGTTACATATTCTCCGGCTTTGATTAAGTTTACCTGACCCATCGTCATAGCCGAAAAACTAAAAGCGCACAACCTTCTTGAAGCAAAGCAACGTTTTCGTGTACAATATTTCCCACGCAAATCGCTCCGGTTGGCTGCATTCGCATTAACATATTGTCCATGTTTACATCCGGTGCATATAGGTTTTTCCCAATCTCTCGACGACGATTCACTCGTTTTGAATTGTGTTTTTTTTTGCGTGAAAGATCACAGTAAAAAGTTCATTTTTATGGAGAAAAATAATTATCGAAAATTTTATACCCTGAACGTACACGGTAACCTTAAAAGCAAATTATTTATAGAGAAGAGTAAATGCAAATCGCAAATTAATTTATAAATACAACTTTTTCACAGTACCCAAGGACACGTACTCGTGTGTGTGTTTCTGTTTCCGTTTTTCTTCTCTCTGTTTTGGTCTCAAGTAGCGTGAGTAATATTGCTCTATCGTTATTTTTATTTGCGTATTGTAAATAGCAGTTAATATCTGTCAATTAATAAGTTAGGTATGTACGTATTGTAATAAGTTATGATATTCAAATAAAAAAAGGAGAAAAAAATTGTAACTGAAACTCTTCATTGATGTCAAATGTTAAAACTCGGAAAAAAAAGGGAAAGAAATATACAGTCTACTTTATAGATTGCTTTGACATCGGACTGTTTTTTTTTTTGTTTTTTTTTGTTTGTTTGTTTGTTTTTTTGTTTTGTTTTTTTTTTGTTTTTGCTTTTGTTTTTTTTTTTTTCGTTTGACAGCTTTCTGTCCCGTGGACAAATGGAGATTTGACAAAACCGATAACCACCGTTTTGTTGCTCCGTCGAAGGTCATACAGTATTTTTGTTGATTAATTGCAAAGTAAAGACAAATTCCGTTCCGGCCGAGAGTCAATTATTATACATGGGGTGTCCGCTTACGAGAGGGTGTAAACAAAAGAAAAATCCAATTTTTCATTTTCAAAAGTGTCCGCGTCCGCTTATGAGAGAGTGTCCGCTTACGGGAATGTGTAAATACAGAATTTGACTGAGAGGTAAAAAGGGAAATTGAATAAAGTGTCCGTAAGTAGAGCTGTCCGCTCACGAGAGTGTCCATTAGCGGAGAGTTGACTGTATTAAAAAAAGACCGTCTGCAGGATCATTAAATGCAACTTAACGACCTGACCCGCGAGATTTTATACTAGCCTCGTAAATATTTAACCTTAAACCACTGGGGCACGCGCGCGGCCAAACATTCTCTGCACCATGAAAACAAGCTAAAGATCGTCGCTTGCTGTTCTGTGTTTGCTATTTTCCCTTGTTTTATTGATTTTTTAACGTTGAGAGTCTTTGATATTATTCAAAAGGTATTACTTGTCATACTTGAGCATTTTCTACGTATTGGCCGATGCCGAGACAAGCAGAAGAAAAGCTTGAGTATCAAGACGTTTTGAACTGGACTCTGACTTCGCTGAAAGATTTTTTAGCACTTCGAGGATTGAAACAGACTGGAAAAAAAGCCGAATTTGTGGCGACAGCATTCTGTGCCTACGAGCGTAAAGCACCTAAGAAGTTTTCTCAAGAAGAAATTGACAGGAAATTGAAAGAAGTGTACCAACAGAGACTAAAAAAACATCGGATAAACACCGACCCCAATTCTATTCGGAAAGAAGACTGGAAGGACAACGTCCATGAATGGCCAAATATAGATGATGGAATGCTTTTTAGCTACATCTTACGAGTGAAAGCGGTGGATTTAGATTACATTGGTAAATATAAAGACCAAAAGGCATATTCTTATTGGCTTAGTGGTTTTGTAGATACTGTATACCATGTTTCATGCAATGACAACTTATTGTTTTTGAAAGACTAAACGATGACCCACATCATGTCTGGGTTTGCACTGATGGACCAAAGGATAAATCGAAAATTCTTACATCGTGGTGCACTTGTATTCCAGGAACTAGTGAGGTATGCAATCATGTAATTGCCTTGTTATTTAAAGTGAATTATGCTTTCAAGAAGGAATACATCTCACCAGCCTGTACAAGCATCCGTCAAGGCTGGAACAGAGGAACAAAGAAGGAGGTGGCACCAGGCCAAATTAGAAATCTGAAATTCATTAAACATAAGAAGATAAGAAAGGACACTAATAGAGATCCTGCCTCAGAGCAAGAACTCAGGGAACACTTTGATCCAAGAAAAGCTTGTGACAGAGTGTTAACCAATGAAAGAGTATCTGATTTGCTTAGAAAGATCAAAGAATGTGAGCCATCTTCTTGTGTCCTCAGTTCCATTGAACACGCTAATGATGATGGCCTTCCTCTACCACTTAAAGAGAAAGCCTTAGCCTTCATGTCTGTCAAAACTAACAAGAGCAAAACATGTGAAGAAATAGCTTCATCATTTCTGGAACATTGTCAGATGATAAGTGGAAATTGAAACGAGAGGACAAAGTGGTAATAAGATGTGGTTTGATCAGCGGGAAGGCAGAATTACTGCCTCAAACTTCCAGACATATCACACGAAGATGGAATCACTTTTGAAGTCCAGAAAAAGGAGCAAAAATACATATATCCCTTTGGTATTCAACATTTTCAACAAAAGTGATGACATTTCTCACTGCCTCAAATTAAGTGGGGGATTGAAAATGAGAAGGATGCAATTAAGTCATTTTTGTCTGATGTGGCATCCAAACATGCAAATGGGATGAATGGGTTTAAACAATGTTGTATGTTTATAAAACATGATAATGCTTTCCTTGCTGCCTCACCAGATAGTTTGTTTGTTTGTGACTGTTGCAGTCCAGCTATACTTGAAGTGAAATGCCCTTTCTCAGTCAAAGAAGAAAATATCAATCTGAAAGCTACATACAGCAGTGATACAACTGATACAACCGTGTTGATTTTTTGGAGGAAGTAGATGGGAGCCCTAGATTAAAGCACACTCACAAGTACTACACTCAGATGCAGGCTTAAATGTGGATGACTGGAACAAATCATGGATACTTTATTGTCTGGACAAAGGGACACAAGCCATTGTATGAAAGAGTGGAGTTTAACAGAGAACATTTCAGTGTGGTTCTAAACAACATCACTTTATTCTACAAAACATATGTCCTACCAGTTTTGTTGGGGTACAGGTATATCTACCAGTGTCCAAAGTGTGACAAAGTTATACTGGAGTAGCCAGAAATCACTGACATGTCAGCTGAGAACAGCATTTGTTGTGATACCTGTAGCACATGGTGGCACTTGCCATGCGCCAATCTCTCACAGGATGTTGTAGAATCACTGGAATCATGGATGTGTTATAGTTGTCTGGTTGATGTTCAGACAGTGACTCTGACAGTGATAGTGATTTTGATGATGTGCCCACCACTTGTACTTCTTGTGACATTAAAATGGATCTAATAGACAACGTAACTACAACTGTGGATAATGCTGTACAAACTAATAGTCATTTTCATGTACTGGCTGACCCTGTTGTGTTATGCAGTGTATGTTCATCTCAGAGTATCCCTGTTGGTTAAGAACACATTTGTACCATTTGTTACAAGCCTGTTCATGCATGGTGGAGCAACCATGAAGACATAACCAGATCATCGGACTTAGTATGTAAACGGTGTCAACCATGAAATGAGATGAAAACACTCTTTCGTGACTGAATGGCTAGTTGTTCTATTTAAAGACACAGGAATGGGGTCAGGAATAAATAACAGTCTTGTTTTGTCTTCCAGCGTGGAGACACTTAACCCACGAACCCACGAAAATACACTTTAATTTTGTTTTCTCCATCTGAGTATTACGCGTAGCTGTTACATTTTGTTGGTGGGTTAAGTGTACTTATTCTGTAAAAAGAACCTAGCTACTTTAACTTACTCACAAAGAGGTGGAAGTAAGTTACATAATGCACAACATACTCTAACGATATCATCCACAAGAGGTAGTAGAGTTATAGATAGTTCATTTTTCAAAATATGAAACCTTTTTACTCTTCCAATAGCTTGTTCAACATATATTCTAACATTTGCGATGTTTGAGGTCTTTCTGACATCTGAAGGTAAAATTTGCATAGAGGCAGTGCAGCTAGGTGGGATACATAATGTATCCATTGACATCATAGGTCTTCTTTTATCTTGAATCCCCTGTTTGCCATTACTTCATCATATGGCTCTATGATGTTCAGGAAACCACAATAAAGGCATCCGATGCCCTCCCCCCATAGCTTTGGGAAACATAGGAAATTGCCCCTGTTGGAATGATGGCTACTAGTACTTTACATGTGTGATGATGCTTGTACTCGCTCCACAGTGCAGCAGCAAGGTTCAAACCACTCAGGGTTTCTGTAAAACACTCAAAACAATCTATTATGCATCTCACTTTTGGGTGTAGTTTCTTGAAACAAGTTGGCAAAGTGTTTTTTACTTGTTGTTTGCTTGGCCAGACGATTAAGATTGACAGCTCTTTGGACATCAATTTAATCCATGTAATAAATACACTGCTGACAGTAGTCGAAGAAACCAGAAATCTGAATGCGAGATCTTCGTTAATGAGACCCAATTTCAACTTCATCATTGTCAAAAGGAATTCTTGTTCTAAGTCTAGCTTTCGTCCCGGTCCTGGGCGACATTTTGGCAAAACTATGCCAGGGTCACAATGATCTTGAGATGCTTCTCTTGCTGTCTGTTTTGGTCCTCACCAGTATTGCATATGTTGGGCTTTGGGGAGGAGGTGATCAAAAATACATTTGAAGAACTCTGTTGAAGGTAGGCCTGTGAATGTTTTCACATCTGCTTCCCTTGAAATTTGCTCAGATCGCATTGGGACTCTTAAATGTAAATCAACGTTATCTAGATCATCTTCTTCATTGTCAGCCGGCTCCACAGTCCCATCCGCAGTTGTTACTTCGTCTTTGTTTTCTTCGCTGGTCAAACGTTCACTAACTTTGCGTTTTTGGGCGATGGCTTGTTGAGAAAGTCGCTTAATGTTAAGAAAGCCGAAGGATAGACTGTACTTGGATTGTGGGGAGTTCTCTTGCCCTCAGGCAAGTGATTTGAACAGACAAATGTGCCCTCCGATCCAGGTTCGGGATTGAAGTTATCACTTCGTCCTTTCGCGACTTGTTTCCTCCACAATTCAGCTAAATTTGGGTCTTTTGGCCACCTATGCAATTTTAATTCTTTTACGTGAGATCTCACCACCAGTAAGTTAGGAAATCGCTTGTCGTTATCACAAAATCCTACACAACAACGAGTGTGTTTTGGCATTGTCAAGGCATTTTAAATCGCCGCCATTAGTTTGGCCGCGCGCTTTGCACCCTTTACAAAATGGCGTCGATAACCTTCGATTGGTCTATTGGTGTCACTGAAACAAAAATTACTAATTCTAATTTGCATACATGTAATGTCCAAATACCGGGTTATGTGTTTGAGTGCGTTCCGACACCTTTGGAGTCAGGAGGTGTAGGTATGTTTATTAATGAATCGCTTAATTATCGAATTTTAGAAAAGACTACTAATGAAGCTTTCCAAGCATTATGGATCGAGATTTCCTTTGTCAGCAAGAAAAACGTAATTTGTGGCATTCTTTACAGACACCATAATTCACCTGAACGTTTTCAACAATATTTTTTTAGAAAAATTCGTCTCGTCCGGGAAACATGTCGTTATCATGGGCGACTTCAACATTGATCTTCTTAAATGTCACCCGTCTTCTAAAAGCCATGACTTTCTATCCTCTCTTCAGAGTTGCTACCTTATTCCTGCTGTTGACAATCCAACACGTGTTCGCCAAACCTCTGCCACGCTTACTGATAACATATTTCTTAATAACCCTGACCAAGTCGTAGCCTGCGAAAATATAATTTCTGATATCAGCGATCATTTTTCTGCATTTTCAAATCTATGAAGGACAAAATTAAGATAAATAAGAAAGTCAAGTTGCTAGACTTTTCACGTTTCTCTGCTGATTGTTTTAACGCTGAAGTCTCTGATGTAAACTGGAATGCACCTGCTGCAACAGGGGCGTGTGATGTGGATAATTTATTTTCTTCTTAAGCATGCACCTCTGAAAACGCTTTGTAAACGAAAAGTAAAGCAACTTTCTAAGCCTTGGATAACTAAGGGCCTGAGAGTGTCCATTAGGATTAAGAACAAACTATATGCATCGGGAGATATTTCTAATTATAAAATCTATAGGAACAAAATCTGTAGTTTAGCGCGCATAAGTAAACAACAATATTACTTTAAGTTTTTCAATGCTAACCTGAATAACATGAAAAAAACCTGGGAAGGGATAAATAACATACTTGGGCATGTTCGAGAAACGCTACGCCCATCAATTCAATCAAAAATCGTAATGTTGGAAACACAGTTACCAGAGACCCTTCTGAAATAAGTAATATTCTTAATAGTCATTTTGCTTCTGTAGGATCTAAGTTAGCAAAGAAACTCCAGTCTGCCCAGCGACCTTATCTCGACTTTCTTAGTCAAACTAAATCACCCGAATCATCATTTGTTTTTGATCCTGTTACTCCTGAGGAAGTGGAATTGGAAATTGCTTGCTTCCCAAATAACAAATCTCACGGTTTATACTCATGTCCTCAGCGATTATTGAAATGTTCGGCAAATGTCATAGGTGGTGTCTTGGCCGATATGATAAATTCGTCTATTTTGAACGGAGTATATCCTTCCAAGTTAAAAATGGCTAAGATCGTTCCAATTTATAAAGAAGCTGATGACACTGATGTAAACAATTACCGGCCTATTTCCCTGTTATCTCATTTCAATAGAATCTTTGAAAAAGTGATCAAAATAAGAATGGAATCTTTTATAGAACAGAAGAATCTACTTTCTGCATCACAGTAAGGCTTCCGAAAAGCACACTCTACTCAACATGCAATTCTTGACATTGTGAACGCTATTCAGACAAATATGGACAAGAAATTATTTTCATGTGGTGTCTTTATTGACTTAAAAAAAGCTTTTGACACCGTTGGTCATAATATCTTACTGGAAAAACTTGATTACTGTGGCTTTCGTGGAGTGATAAACAAGTGGCTTTCATCCTACTTAAAAGGTCGATCACAAACTACTCAAATAGGTCCACATGTATCCTTTAGGGTCGGCATTACTTGTGGTGTGCCTTAAGGCTCCGTTCTAGGTCCGTTACTTTTCCTCCTGTACATTAATGATATTCACGTCTCTTCCGACAAGTTAAAGTTTTATCTTTTTGCTGATGATACCAACATCTTATACGCAAATAAAAATCTCAAATCCTTAGAGCTAATCGTCAACCAAGAATTGTGCAAACTATGTGTTTGGCTTACAGCAAATAAGCAGGGCCCGGTTGTTCAAAACCGCGATTAGCGCTAATCGAGGATTAAATTGCTAAATCGAAGATTAAAATTTATTCTGCGATTAGATCGCGTTGCTCAAGGCCCGATTAGCGCTAATCTGACTTTAATCGGTGGGTTAAATTTAATCCTCCTCCGGAGTAGGCTTATCTCACTAATCGGTCGATTAAACTTGAAACAAAATGGCCGACTTGTTGTTTCACCTCCCTCGCGTGCAACAAAGACGGCCACGAAGTTATCGGTATAACAATTGTTTACTCGCTTTTAGCGATCAAGAGCTTCGGGCTCGTTATAGGTTCGGTAGAGCGTCGATTGTATACATTACAAACCTCTTAGAGGGGGATTTACGAAGGAAAACGAAGCGTACGTGGTCACGCTTTGAAACCAATCGATCAAGTGCTTTGGAAACAACTCCCAAATGAAGCAAAACTAGCGGAATCGATATATTCATTTCATAAATATATCAAAACGTAATTGGGTAATGTCATGCTATATAGTCTTGTGTTAGTTATGTCCTAGCTATCGTAATACTTTTTAATATTAATTTATAACGGTTAGTTATCGTTCTTAGCTGAATTTTTGTAGTTTTAGATTTATCATATTATTAACTCGTAGTATTAGCTTTACTTTCATTTTTATGTCCGTATAAACACGCCCTCCATGGAAACCAGGTTAGTGTTGTTGGGGCTAGCGTGTTTCTTGATTTAAATAAAGTATACCTACCTACCTACCTACCACTACGATTTTATGCGAGCGGCAACTTTCTGCAAGTCATCGGCGATACTATTGGTGTGGACAAGTCCACCGTTTCACGGGCAGTCCATGACGTTTCTCAACTGTTATCCACCAAGCAAAACGAGTTCATAAAGTGGCCAACAACTGTATCCGCCATCAACGAAAACAAGAACGGTTCCCGGGGATAATCGGTTGCATCGATGGCACGCGCATCCGCATAACTGCACCAAGCAAGGATGAAAGTGACTTTTTTAACCGGAAAGGCTTTCATTCTGTCAATGTGCAAGGGGTTTGCGACCACAAAGGTGAGTTTTCGGTGGCGTGACTCACTTTGTAAGCTTAATTAACATTGTGTTGACTAAATTCCAACGAGGAAAATTTTCTCGCCACTTTTTTTTTTTTTG
>JAEMWC010000623.1:220000-237500 GCA_016490735.1 Pachyseris speciosa | reverse complement strand
AACAAAATAACCCCTATCAGTACTGATATAAATGTAAACTTGATTTTGAAAGAGTCAGCGAGTTGGGAGTTGGGAGAAACAGTGACCACAAGAAATTTTAAATTAAATTGGGCCGCGAAAACGTAGCTTTCATTGAACCAAGTTTTAAGTTGGACTTGTTGAACAAAATACAAAAGAGCAAACTACAACAAGCCTAAAATGTATCTGAAGCAGGAATTCAAGCTAACGTAGAAAATTATTTTGGAATAAATGAGCACTCGCAAAGTTTTGTTAGCAACAAATTATCAAAAAGAAAACAAACTAAACAAGGCTATCAGATTGCGACACGTTGTAAGGGTCGTCACGCAACGCTTCTCCCCGTAGTGCAATAAAAATTTTACCTGGATTTGTCTCGAAGCCGGAAAGGCCGGTGAATGACGTAGTTTCTTTAAATATTTCAATAATCTTGGCTGGGGCAGCTGATAGCTTTTTGGGGGCCGGACCTCCCCCGACCTTCCTTTGTTCTTCGCTGCGGAGGTCATGTTTTTCCACTTGTCTCTTACTTCTTGCACAGTCCGGTAGGCCACCCCTACAGCGTTTACCGCCTCTGTTATCTCCTGCCACGCAGCATTTCTTTATTTCCGTTTGTAACGCTATCGGAAAATTTGGACCTAATAAGGTCCAACTTTTCCTCCACTCTTTCTGTCAACACGGTTATTTCGCAGTCGGACCAATTAGTTTTGCGTGGCCGCCTTTGTTTTCCTTGTTGCATTTGCGGCGATTGCGAAACAGTGGTAACATTGGACGCCATATTGGAAACCATCACAGTGCCAACTAAAGGAAAATTACATTATGGGATACTTGACGCCGATTTGCGAAGTTAATTTGCGATTAACAAATCGGCTCTCTAATCGGGTGTTGAACAACGCGCTCTGTTCCGCCGATTAACTAACCCGGTGTTAGTGATTTTAATCTCGGAATAGAACTAATCGGAGATTAGTTTAATCGCGGTTTTGAACAAACGGGCCCTGACTTTGAATATAAAAAAAAAATTGGTAATTTTCTGCCCGACTCAGAAAAGATGATCTTACCAACCCAAAATCATAATATTTGACAACGAGCAAAACAAGAACGTGGCCTTAGAGCGTAAAGAGTTCGTTAAATATCTTGGCATTTTGATCGACCAAAATTTGTCTTGGAAACATCATGTGGGTCATGCTGCTCTGAAAGTCAGTAGAGCGGTAGGATTAATTGCTAAATTAAGATATTCTGGACCAACGCATACTCTTTTAACCATCTATCGATCTTTTATAGCACCCTATCTAACTTATGGCTTAGTAGCCTGGGGTCAGGCGAGTAAATCTTCTCTTGATAAGCTACTAAAGCTTCAAAAGCGAGCCCTCCGCTTTATCTATTTTTCTAACCGTAACGAGCATGCTATCCCTCTTTTTGTTAATGCTAATATCCTACCCCTAACATTTTCTTATTATGAATCAATTGCTAACTCGATGCATGATGTCCAACACGGAATTTCACCAAAACGTATCCAAGCTTTATTCTAGTATGTCTCTAGTGTCCATCAATATAACACTCGATCCTCCAAGTCCCACAATTTCTACATAAAACATTCCCGACTGTCCATCTATGCAAATTCTTTTTCAAGAATCGCAGCTAAATTATGGAACGAAATTCCTTTATTTTTAAGAAACCTCTCACAAAATGCATTTCAAAGGAAAATTAAACAAAACCTCACTAATATCCTAAATGCTGAGGACTCCTACACTGATGTCCCTGAAATTATCCTAAAAATGAAACCCTTCTCTATCCAGATCTCAACATAGATAGTCTAATAAGTATACAGTTCAGGCTAATACTGTAGTTATTTAACCACCGTATAATAGCATAAATACTCTTATTTACTCGTAATGTGTAATCATTTATTAACTAAACTTAACTGTAACTTACTTCTTATTTTGAAATCAGTGACTGTAACTTCCATCTCCAAGCGTACCTGCCAAGATTAGCCTTTGCTACCCGTCGATATGCTTAAATGTGTATGTAATTATTTTTTCTTTTTGTTTGTAAAAATTTTAACAATTGTAACATTAATCAAATGAAGAATGATCCTCGCAGTTGTGAACGCAATTTATGCAATTGCGAAAAGAAGCCTGAAAAAAAATTCAGGACTTCAACGGGGTTTGAACCCGTGACCTCGCGATTACAGGTGCGATGCTCTAACCAACTGAGCTATGAAGCCACTGACGTTGGGAGCAGGTCAATAGGCTAGTTTCGAATTGTGGGAGAACAAAAGAACAGAGTCGAGGTTCAGGGGAATAATTTGCATTTTCCTTTGTTTTTGACAAAAGAAAATGCAAATTATTCCCCTGAACCTCGACTCTGTTCTTTTGTTCTCCCACAATTCGAAACTAGCCTATTGTGGGTTCATATGTTCCCGTGAAAGAAATGAGTGTGAATGATATATGAAATAATTCATACATGAACTGCGGAAATGAAATCAAATGAAGAATGATCCTCGCAGTTGTGAACGCAATTTATGCAATTGCGAAAAGAAGCCTGAAAAAAATTCAGGACTTCAACGGGGTTTGAACCCGTGACCTCGCGATTACCGGTGCGATGCTCTAACCAACTGAGCTATGAAGCCACTGACGTTGGGAGCAGGTCAATTGTGGGTTCATATGTTCCCGTGAAAGAAATGAGTGTGAATGATATATGAAATAATTCATACATGAACTGCGGAAATGAAATCAAATGAAGAATGATCCTCGCAGTTGTGAACACAATTTATACAATTGCGAAAAGAAGCCTGAAAAAAAAATTCAGGACCTCGTTGAAGTCCTGAATTTTTTTCAGGCTTCTTTTCGCAATTGCATAAATTGCGTTCACAACTGCGAGGATCATTCTTCATTTGATTTCATTTCCGCAGTTCATGTATGAATTATTTCATATATCATTCACACTCATTTCTTTCACGGGAACATATGAACCCACAATTGACCTGCTCCCAACGTCAGTGGCTTCATAGCTCAGTTGGTTAGAGCATCGCACCGGTAATCGCGAGGTCACGGGTTCAAACCCCGTTGAAATCCTAAATTTTTTTTCAGGCTTCTTTCGCAATTGCATAAATTGCGTTCACAACTGCGAGGATCATTCTTCATTTGATTTCATTTCCGCAGTTCATGTATGAATTATTTCATATATCATTCACAATTGTAACATTATGAAATAAATAGTTGATTGATTTGATTGTTTATTGCCGTGTCTTTATTTTCTGTTTGATTGCCTGACTTCTGGAAAACCAATTAGCCTAATTGGTCCCTAAGTTTTTAGTACCGTAAATTCGAGGGGCTTGAAGAACTTGGCCAATATCGCGCCATCTTGACCTCACGCTTGGCTAATAACCCATATATACAGTCTAGAGTGGTTTTCAATTGAATGGCGAAAGTAAATTGCTTGGGCTTGGTTTTGCATTACTTCGCTCTGCGATTGGCCAGCAAAACTCGCGCCACTTTTTCAACCAATGAGAAGCAAAACCAAAACCAATCGCGACTTGCACGCGCGCATTTTCCCGCGCTTTGCGCCGGCTGCATGTAATTACTTTGTATTCTGATTGGCTCATTGCACTGTTTCAGTCTGTTGTGATTGGCTGGAGTAATTGCTTTGGTTTTGGCTATACGACACTCAATTGAAAACCGCTGTATCATTAATTAATTAATTAATTAATTAAGAATGAGGGGTTAGGGGAGGGGGGCTTAAAACCTTTCTTCCTCTGAAAAAGAGGGGTTATTAGAAAGGGGGCCTTATTTGAGAGGGGGGCTTAATAGAGGATTTACGGTAAATGATTTAGTAAACTCACAGAGTGACAACAAACTTAAGAGCATTTACTTCTCAAAGTAAAAAGCTTTTCTTTATTGGACTCATCTTTTTTGTTTGACCGCTTTTGCAGCGGACATACCATAACTGGGCAATAACATCTGTGTAAAATTCAGGGAGCAGAGGGGGCGGGAGTTCTAAGGCCCTGTTTACAAGCAGGGAGGGTGACCCAAGTGCTAGGGTTACCCTGGCAGGACGGTTACCCTCTCTACATTTCTTCTTTTTTCATCATGACAACCTGAACGGCCATGATGGCCGATCGAGTACAACGTGGGGCGATGTAATCTTCCTTCTCTCTGAGAAACGGAAAATATTCCTAGTGCAAGGTCGGTAAATCCTTTCATATTTCTAGCTTCCTCTAGACCGAGTCATGAGTCAAATCAAATAACCGGACTGGACCAGCGCCGTGTTTGACAATTGCGACTTGTCGTTGTCTAGCAATAGAGTAACAATTAACAGCATTCCATAACACTAGAAAGCAGCAATAACAGTCAGTACAGAAAGGAGAATCGAAGTACTTGACACAACGTTTCTCTTGTCGGCCATTTTGTATGCGATTAAGTTCTCGCATCTGAAGTTGTCCCGGGTGGGTGGTAGGGTAGCCCTACCTGTGAAATTTTGCTTGTAAACCCGGGCTATCTTTGACCCTTCTGCGAGGGTAACTCTAGCAGTAGTAGGACATTTTGACCCTCTACTTTCCAGCACTTTTATTTTGATGGATGATTACTACCAATATTTTTACATTATTACTTTAATAGTGGTATCAAAGAAATGCCCAGTCATTGGTGAACAAGTTTTTAAACAGTTTTCGACATAATAGGTTACCATAGCAACACTCCAACCTGTTAAAAACGAAATTAATAGCTTTAAACGTTAATAATTCAAAAACTAGCTCGGTGATCTCCATTTTTTATCGTTGGGAAATAAATAACATAATAAAATACAACTTATTGCAAAGTTTAAGAAAATATTGGAGCAGATTTAGAACCACTGTAAATGTATGAATTTTTTAGGTGACTCTGAATCCCCTGCAACATTTTTTCTATTTTTCAAAATATTGGATTTTGACATACGTATTACTTTTCAGCAATAAAAATTGGGGGTCACCGAGCTCGTTCTTTAGTTATTTTCTCTTTAAGCCAAAATTAGCGGTCTTTTCAACAGGTTATAGTGTTACTATGGTAACCTACTGGATAATAATAATAATAATAATAATAATAATAATTATAATAGTAATAATAATAATAATAACCTTTATTGACCCTCGGTAGTATAAAAAGGCTAGTGCAAAAAAGTTCACAACTTGTTCACCAAAAATTAGACATTTGTTTGATGCCACCAGAAAAATAACAGCTTATAAAGATTGGTAGCAATAATCCGTGAAAGTACAAGAGCTGCAACGTACTGGAAACTGGCGAGAGCCGCCCAAGTTACGTCAACCAAAATCATTGCGCAAGGGAATGTAAATACAAAATATACATAAGACCTCAAGTACCCACAGTGATATGTGGGTACTTGAGCCTGAGCATTAGCTATGCCATGCTGATGAGGCCTAACAAGGCCGAAACAGCTGTCCATGGCTGCTAATGCTTGGCCTCAATTCTTTACTTTGGTAGATTTAAGGGGTAATGCCCGCTACCATGTGGCCTTAGTGCCTTAAGAGTGGCTTCAGCTTACCAAATCACATTAACTTGTGAGGTATCCTTCTCACTCCAGCCACATCCCACAAGCTTTACGTTTTCACCGTTAATGTGTAGAGTTGTTTTGGCGATAGTAGATGTGCAGGGTTTTGTTGACAACAGCAATTGAGCAGGCTTTTGGTTCATATTGGGCAGAGTAACAAGAAAACAGTGTCCAATAGTTACCGTTTCTTTAATTGCTTTTTTTTCATTAGATATGCCTCAAAGAAGCTTTAACTAACATAAAACCTCTCATGGGAAATACAATGGAAATCTTACAATAGTTATCAGTATACTTGATAACTTCCAGATATAGAGTATATGTTTTTAAATTGATGTTAAAGAAAATGGTTATCCTTTGTCAAACAAAACGTTGATAAGTTTTCAAGGCAAACACTGAACTAAAGTGTCCTTACTGCATGGATACGACTACACTTCTTGCAAAATATCGCAATCTACTTTCTAAGTAATGATAGCTTGACGCAACAGTTTTAAGAACAAAGATTGCTGCTCAAGCTTGTCCTCTTTTATCAATTATTATTAATCTTTATAATATAGCTCGTGAATCTTTTCATTGAAGAGCCCTTCCAAGGGGAAGAAGCGACAAGCGACAGGGCTCCGAAAATAGGCGACAATCTTCTCCCAAAACACCGACAGAAATTGGCACAAAATGCGCGACAGTTTGCGACAGCGACAATTCATTTCCATTCCTTTTTGTTTTCTTTGCGACAGCGACATTTGCCCCCTAACAAAGCAAGAGGCAGACAGTTGTACACGAGCGACAAAGCGACACCAGACCACTCCTTGGAAGGCCTCATTGGCCATGTTCTAAACGAGTGAGGGCCTGGGTATGAGTTTTAAAATTTATCGATTAGAAAAAAATTGTTTACACTGCATGAAACAGCATTTCAAAAATGGTCACCTGACCAACTTTGATGCTATTCAGTCGAATTGGAGCTGAAACAAAAGCTTTTGAAAATAGTGAAAATTAGAGACATTTGTATGAGATTTTTTAAAGATCTAAATGCATGTCAACTGGCGACTTTTCGACCAAACATGCTCAAACTTGCTGAAAGCACTTATTTTGAGATACCCTTTCGTATGAGAATCAATTTAGTTTAATGCCATTGATTTTCAATGAAGTTTGGATTCTTTCCCAGGACCTTACTTGTTTAGAACGCGAGCGTGCCTTATGAGAGTACAAAGCACGCAGATGACGCCATTTGTCTGCGCGTGTAGTTTCACAATCATTACAAATCTGGCATTTTTCACAATTCAAGACAAACCTCTCGATTAAAATATGACAGTTATACGAATTCCAAATGCTGCTTGTTTTAACTGAACGGTTTTAGTCTCCTGTAAAAAAAACAGTTTTTACAACAATGCAAGATACAGTGTTGACACAACATGTACGATCACCGACGCCATTCCGCGCGCGCAAGCTGAGAATAAAATTTGCTCAGTTTTCTCTCAAATTGAAACGAATTTAGTTACAAATGTGGGAAGAACTATCTTATGAAACAAATGAAAAAGCCTTAACCGTGCTTTGTTCTGTTATAAGGCACTCAAGGAATTGACGAGAGCACTCAAGTAGTTAACTACTTCTTTCGTGCTCTCATCACTTCCTTGCGTGCCTTATAACAGAACTAATCATAAAAATTACAATTTCCTCGATTGTGATTGGTTTAAAAAACTCCTATTTTCCACTAATTCACGTGCCAAGTTGTTATCGGACAGTTTGTTATTGGACAGTTTGTTATTGGACAGTTTGTTATCGGACAGTTCTATAAGCCAATCACATTCAAAGTAGCGTTTCAAATCAACCAATCACATTCAAAGCTGTAGTTTAAATCAACCAATCACAACCTTGGTTTTAATCACTAGTCATTTTGATTGTAGTCAATTTTAGAGCGACATTAAAAAATTTACGCTTCCTTTGTCACTGTTTTAATGCAAATTTCCCTCCCTTTTATAACTTGGCTCTTCTTCTTTTCTCGGAAAGTGTAATTTTTATGATTAATTGGTGATAAGACTTCGTGTCTTCCAATTCGGTCTGTAATCATACTCGTGATAAACAAATCGGACTCCCGCTGTGCGGTCGTCCGATTTTGTTATCACTCGTATGATTACAGACCGAATTGGACTCCACTCAGTCCTATTACCATTACAAAGCACGGTTAAGGCTTTTTTATTTGTTAAATACAATCACGTTTATGGATGCATGCACTGAATTTCGTATTTCCTTTTTGTCATCAAGGAAGTTTGCCGTTGCCTTCAAATGGAACTGAATAAGAAACCAACTATGACTATATCTGTACTGACGTTTCCGCTGTCGTTGTATCCTTCACTTTATAATAATCTTTGGATTCATCCAGTTCGTTCAAATCAAAGTATTCAACCTTCTCCAGTAACATTCGTCCACTCGTTTACCTAAACCATCAAAGCTTGGCCGTTCATAAGCAGTTTCCCTTCAAGACTCTTTCATCAAGGCATAACTGGAAGGGAAATCAAAACAGTAACTTCTCTCTATCCTGCACAGCAAAATAATGATACAATATAAAGGTGCAACATGATAGAAATGCATATAACATCAAATGGAAACTCGGAAAAAACTCCGAGTTCCAGATGGGATTTGAACCCACGACCCTCCGCGATTTTGACGGACGCTCTAACCACTGAGCTACTGGAGACTCTATGGTGAGCAAGGGTGAAATGTAAGCTTTTGACTGGAACCGCATCACGCGGTCACACAGCCAAATGATGACTAGTACATATGACTCATAACTGCATCACGCAGTCACAGAAGATGCAGGCAGAAGATGCAGTTACGAGTAATGCTTTAATGTGACTGCGTGATGTAGTTATGAGTCATATGTGCTAGTCATCATTTCGCTATGTGACCACGTGATGCGGTTCCAGTCAAAAGCCCACATTTCAGCCTTGCTCACCATAGAGTCTCCAGTAGCTCAGTGGTTAGAGCGTCCGTCTAGATCGCGGAGGGTCGTGGGTTCAAATCCCATCTGGAACTCGGATTTTTTTCCGAGTTTCCATTGGATGTTATATGCATTTCTATCATGTTGTATTTCTTAATATAAAGGTGCACAGCTTAACCTTTCAGGCTTAGACTCAAGCTACTATCACTAAGTAGTATCCCTAATATTTTCTTTCACTGTCAACAGACCACTAAGAGAAAATGATATAATGCATGATTGTCAATTCCTTTACAATCTAAACTACGTAATTGCAGTTCACAGTCTTTCGACAATTCAACTTTATCTGGAAAATTCAGTATGTAGTTCATGTGTGTCCTATTTTGTTGGCTTTAGGTTTACATTTCTGTTAAGAATGGTGTGTGTTAGTAATCAGTTGATGTGAATTTTGTCCTCAACTTATGTTAGTGTTGATGGTGGGTGGGGAGGGAGGGTGTTGGCTAATGGACAGCACATGACTGTCTAACGTAAATGGAACATTACAACTTCCTGTTTCGATAGTCGTAGAAACGATACAACTTTCTTCAATTTTCCAGACATGTTTCGACGGTGCATCCGTCATCATCAGTGTACAGTTTTGAAATCGCTGTTAAATTTATAACGCGCGTGAAATTACAAGGTTCGTTAGATTGCGTTTACAATATTGCGTGCTAAATAGTTTAAATAATAGACATAGAGCGACTTACAGGGAGAGTGTCAGGTTTATGTGTTTCACCTGCTGATTGAGATTGGGTTTCTCCCATTTGATATGCATGGATTCCTTAAGCCTCGCTTGATATTTAGTACATGTAGCTGCATATTCCAGAATCTGGAAACAATCCGTTGAACAGGATGCTCGACAAGACTCTGAACTCAGCAGATGTTTGTGAACGTGCGAAGATCCATCCGATAATAAGTGCTCGCGCACTCGCGTGGAGAAGTGTCGGCTTGTTTCGCCAACATAACAAGCGTTACAGCTTACACACGAGAATTTATACACCACGCGTGTGCGGAGCCCTTTAGGGATGGCATCTTTCACACTAAAAAGATCTTTGATTTTGAAAGTAGTAAAGACTAGTTTAAAGACCCAGTATTGCCCATTATGCACTGCGCGCTGCGTTCACTCGGCGGCCATTTTTGTGATGTTGAAAATTCGGATGATTGCTGTGTAGATTTGAAATCTGTCTTCATCCACCTTGTTACGCTGCCAACCGAGTACTGAGTGTTCTTTTAGAGTGGATAATTTATCCAAGAATATTTCTATTCGTGTTTTGAAAGATATTTTACGATAGTTTGGCCGTAATTCGGCGAGGTAAATTAGCATTACAAGCAAAACTTCCAGACGATGGACAATCCTGGTCGAGGAAGACCGCGTTTATCGGGTTCTGTCCGACAAATTCGACTTAGATCGTCTGTCTTTCAACTGTGGACTGCTAAAAAGGCATCACTTGGCTTCGAAGGAAGTACAAACAGCGTCTTTGCGGAATTTCTTCTTCATCTTCCTTCACTGGAAAACGTTGTGCCCTCTCAGAGGTAAGCCATCTGTGTGTAAATGGCTCATTTAACTCTCTGTTACAATTATTTTTATGGTTGATGCATTTGTCCTGAATTTGCTTTTGTTGCCTTTAAAGTTTTAGACGACAATGGTGCCGCTGATGGTCCTGTCCTCAGTTCTACTCCTGTGCATCCCAGACCTGGAAAGCGGCGGAGGATCGATACATCGAGCTGGATAACGTGTCCAACTCTCCTGGAGAAAGCTTGTGAGTTTATTTTCGTAGTGTTGCTTCAATTGCAAAATGCCTGGACCTTCAAATAATTTACTTACACTGTATTTACCGTTTTGGCAGTTTAATTAATGATTAAATGAACGTGTTGTACCCGTCCCAGAAAGAAAAGTCCATCCTACAATAAAATTTGATATCTGAATAATAACAGGTGTACTTCTGATTAGTAAAATTTATGAAAAATTTGTCATTTCCTGTGTGGGCGCTCATGTAACCTTGTCCACAGAGAATTATAAATTCACTTGTACAAAAAGAATTATAAGTTTACTTGTCCACAATTAACTATTAGTTCACAAAGAATATTATTATAAGTTCAGTGGACTGTCAGCATCATTCTGACCTGTAGACAATCTGTAAACGTGATTCCACCTTGAGAATGTGTATGCAGTACTATTATTTTGGCTTTTAGCTCGAAGATTGTTGCTATTGCTGTAGTTGTTATTAACACTTTCATTTGGATATTTTTCATTCCTAGAAACGATGTGACTGGGAGCAGTTCATATTTATGCAGTGCGGCCCCAAGTATTCAAGCAGACATCCTTGTACATGTATATACTGCCAACAGTAACAGTTGATTTCTTGTTCTTCAGTACTGGTGAGCTGGAGAATTTTAACAGCATGATGACAAAGTATGCACCCAAGAGGATGCAGTGAAGGTGTTATTCTTCAATTTCATTCTTCTTTTGATAGTAACCAGTATTTAATATCTTTTCTTCTTTATGCACTGTAATATATTATAATAAAGCAAAACGCAAAGGGAAATTTTCCTTGTAGGTGTAGGTGCTGCCATTAATATTGTAATAAAATGAAATGATAACAATAGCAAGCATAAACTTGAACCACAACATAGATTCAAACTGTCACCAATATTGGACTGACAGATAAGAGCTTTCTTAACATTATTCCATATCTTCCTTTGTCTTGGAAGGCCATTCAGCTAGTGCTACACGAGTATATTGAACCCCTTTTAGTTGAATTATAGTTGTGAATGTGTGTAAGTAAAATAAAAACCTCAAGAGCCTTTATTTATTGCCAACCTGATCTTATAAACTGGTCAGTTTGGTATTTTAAGCCAAATTATGTTATCAGTGAATGAATTTTTTTCTTGTTTATTTCTAGGTACCCTTATTTTGTCATGAGGATTCTACTAGCAGCTATTGACCATAACTTTCACCTCTTTCGGAAGCCCAAACAGAGCCCAGGAGGCAAACTTGTTGGTCATCGCAAGCATTCAAAACGAACTCAACGGTATCATGCAGAGGTGGTCAAAGAAGAAAAGGCATATTACTATTTTCCATATATGGTGGCAAGGATGCTGGAAACCCGAAAAAGGATTCGAAGGCAGTTTCTCTGCCCGTCATGATATTGATGAATTCATCCCAAAACAGATTGCACCAACTCGAGCCATGAAGGTGCCACCCTCAGCAGAAGAGCTGATGAAGGCACCCTCCATATTTCCGATGAAACCCAAAGTGACTGAAAACTTTAAAGATTGAAGTGGATTCAAAATCAAAATATACTATAGAATATTTAACTCTAGGTATCTAGGCCTTCTGGCTGATGATTACTGGATGCATGAGATTGGTTTCTCAGTAATAAGTTATGTTCTTTCAAATTCTATTAGCTTTTCTCCACACACACACACACACACACACACACACACACACACACACACACACACACACACACACACACACAAAAGCCAGATGGTCAATTTGAAATTTTGTCAACTATTTAATCAAAACCAAAAGTGGTGTTAGTTGGTCTGTGGGAAGGGTTCATTTTCGATTATGAAAGGTGTATAGGGTTGGAGAAATGTCTTGTAGCATTTAGTGTTACTGCTCTGAACTACTTTTACATAGAAATTTTAACTTCATTACAGTGTAGATGGTGTCATTATTGACTACACAAGGTACATAAGGAGAGTTCTTTGTAAATGCTTACAAACAGATTAACGACTAGAATGAGCAATTGATTGATTGCACCAAATGATATTCTTCAACTAGGGGCTCATATCAAATGAGTAGCCCTTTAATGCAGTGATGCCCCATTCATAGGCTAATCACATGTTATGCTCTTAGTGTAAATACCCTACCCTCGACCTTATCCTGGTTGTAGTTTGGATGAGGAGATCTGTCAAATGGAATCTAACTGTTCCTAACTATTTTGCATGCTAATATAAATTTTTTTTTCATGATACAACAGGAGCTCATTAATAATAAATTTATTTCTCAATAAATAGTTCCTCAAGATTTATTATGAACTGAAACCTCAAAATGATTGAATTATAGAAATATTATGTTGTATGAAAAATACAACGGGGCATTTACATGATGACACCATTTTACTACAAGTACCAGAATCCTTCAAATTTTTTTTTCAAACTAATTAGAGCTGTTATGCACATGTCATCGGCTTCCCCGTAGGGTCGACCCCCGGGCCTATCAGGGAGATATGTGGGGGAATACAAGGAGATGGATGGGATTCTTTGCCCGAGGGTAGGGGAAAATCTTGATATTGTTTTACGATCAAAGATTAGGGTGTGGGGGAATTCGCAAGTTTGAAAAGGATGTCACGGGGGTTTTCAGCTGAGAGACACCTCACCCAGGGGACTTTGTCTTGAGAGATTCCCCGACCCCCCGGGGAAATTCCTCAAGTTTGCTCGACTGGTTTTACAATCCCCCTGGTTAGCCCTGGGGTCGATCCCAAGGGGAAGCCAATGACGTGTGCATTATTTTTACCTTACTGGGATTACAAAATTTAAATAAGGAAGAAAAAAGACTGATTTCTGGTAGTTAAAATCCAAATGATGACATTGTGAAAGTTGCCCATTGCTTAACTTGCTCTGTAGCCCATATACCTGCCATCGGGTGCAGGGTACTGAGACCTTATCTTACGTACTGCACAATGATACAGGAATTACTCTTCTGTTTCCCCTGCCAAGTTTACCATACCCCAGAGTGCAAATTGGCGATAACCAGCTTTTCGAAAGCTCTTCATGCTGAAGTTATAGTCATCTGCGCGAATGTCACAATGTGCTTTCATGCAGACTTCTTAAATGTGTTTATCCAAGCAAATATTGGAAAAAGCTGTGTAGTTGGTGATGCATGTGACCCTCTTACAGCAAACATTTTCCTGTTCATCAGGCATAGGCCTACACAATTGATACTTGCACCACTGGGGGCATTCTCATCAGGTGGTTCTGGATCTTCTGGGCCTTCAGCGGCCAGTTTCTTTGCAAAGTCTAGGCTTCCCCTTCCCAGACTTAGCATTTTGATGAGGACCTTGTCTTTAGTATTGCTGTCTAGGGTAGCTACAAATTCCTGCGGGGGCAGACAAACTTTTATCAATACCAGATTTACAAACATTGAAAATGAAAGAGGACGGTAAGTCGGTGTAAACAACAGGGAATACACCCAAATCAAGGGACCTTTTGAACTTCAATGGAGGGTGTGATGAACCGGTTGCGTGTCCAAACTGTTTTACTATGAGGGTAAGGTAAGTGAAGTGAGGAATTTTCAACATAAATAGTCGGAAAAAAGGCTGCTAGCTAAGAAGATGACAGTCAAAGTCTATAACAACGATTGCCGACATAACATCTTCTGCTATAAGAAAGAAAACAGTCAGCAAACTTACCTTTATTTCATTCTCGGCATGATGGGGTTCTTGTTCGAAACGCAAGTCGCCGTCAGCCACAGCGAACGTTTCGGTTTGTCCTCCAACACTAGGAACTTCATCAGGGTTTAACTCAAAGTAAAGTAGCAAAAAGCAAAAGTTAAGAACAAAACAAAGCTAAATTTAATAATAAGAGCTCTCGAAAAGTACATATAGCTAGCTTACCTTGTTCTTGCATTGGGCTTTGTTACACGTGCAAAGACCATGACAGTTTTGGTTGCCTTCGCGACATTTACACGCACCTCTTCCACTCCTCCTTACACACAGGCCTTTGCAGTCACATGTAACTTTGTCCTAGGTTTTTTGGTAGAGAAATGGTGGGTAAATTTTAGTAAACATAACCTGGAAGGCAAACATCGCAACATCACAAGTTGGGCAAGTTACTAACCTCTGTCCCTACATTCTCGGCTGCTTCGTCGCCTTTGTACAATCGAGCCATAAGTGTTCACAGTGTGCACATTTTCTTCGGAAGCTACGGAAAGTGAGTCCGAGGTGTCCACGACAAAATATTTCCACACAGATCATAGTATAAACTGACACGACTCGGGGCACGAGGCGATTCGAATTTTTGCCGCGAGACTAGAACTCGAAGCTTCGCTCTGGTGAAAACAAAAACAATAACAGAGGCGCGTGAAGCATAATGGGCAATACTGGGTCTTTAATATCAATAGGCTTACATAATCGATTAGCAAGTTTGCATATCTTTCTCTGTCCAAGATATGGGATCTTAAAAAAGAACTTGGATTTTTCCTGAGATTCTACTGCAGAAGGGGGTTGAGCCTTTACACCCTTAACCGACGTCAGAATATATTTAGAAATACAATTGTTTATAAGGTTCTCAGGATAAAGGTTCTTCCGTAGGATGGCAGACAATTTCTGAAGGTTGTTATGGAAACCCATCCAGGTGTTGTTTACCTTGAAAGTTCTATCGATCAAAGTTTTAAGTAACCCCATTTGGTAGGTAAAGGGGGAGGAGCTTAGATAGCTAGTGAGCAAACCTGTGAACGTTTTTTTTGCGATAAACGGAGGTTACAGTTTGGTGTGGGTCGGATTTATTGATTAAAACATCTAAGAAGGGCAAAACATGGTCTGTTTCCCGCTCCATTGTAAAGTGTATATTAGGGTGTTGCTTGTTGATGTAGTGAAAAAAAAAACCATGGCATCATGCTCAGAGTGAAATAGGCAAAATGTGTCATCCACATACCGACGATAGAATTATACCTCTGAATCACTGTACTGCTCTAGCCATATCTTCTCATGGTGTCCCATGAAGAGATTAGCAAGAACAGGGGCTAGGGGGGAGCCCATGGCCACTAAATCCACCTGATCGTAGTAAGTACCTTTAAACAGGAAGTGAGTTCTTTGGTAGCAAACTCAAAGAGCCTTTTAAGCTCCAATTGGAGCGGTAAAATTCTATTGAAGAGTCCCTAAAAAGTCAAGGAAAACTCCCAGAATTTTACCGCCGCTATGTAGATGACACTCTAGTCAGGATGGCAGATCTGGCAGCAGCTACAGCAATTTTGGATACCTTGAACCACACCCATAGCGCTGTGAGTTTCACTATGGAGGTAGAGGAAAATGGGATGCTCCCTTTCCTTGGGGTACAGCTTCTAAATAGCGCGCCATGTGTTGAAACTAAGGTTTACGTTAAGCAGACAAACACAGGGCTACTCCTGCACTATCATAGCCATGTGGACAGCTACTACAAGCATGGTTTGCTCGTTACCATGCCTGATCGCGCTCACTGGCTATCATCATCGTGGGCGCATTTCTCAGAAGAGTGTGAACGCTGGAGAGGAGTTTTGCGTAAGCTGAGGTATCCGAATCGTCTTATTGATTCCGGCATCAATAGGTTTATTACTTCGAGACTCGCAGTGGACCAGCCTGAACAGCATACCGATGACGTCATCCGGATAGTTATCCTACAAAGATCAGAATGCTGCAGTGTCTGTTAAACGACAACTTAAAGATCTCAGCAGCAAGGTGCGAAAGACCATCCAACCCGTGTTTCTAGCCGCAAGCTTAAACAAGATCTACGCCTACTGTATGTGAGCCCAAGCCTAACATCGTAACCCAGCAATACGTTGTTTATTTATTCAAGTGTGACCTGTGTGAAGCAGGGACACTGTCAAAAGGCGTCATCTATTTACAAGCATTATTCCAAAGAACATAACACTGCTGTTCCGAACAATTTCTTAGAACGCTTCAATGTAATCAAGAAATGCACGAACAAATTTGACTGCCTTGTTTATGAACTGCTTTGTATTCAAGATCTTAAACCAGCACTGAATGTACAGTCTGATTCTCTTCGTGCTAAAGTATTCAAGTAATTAGCTTGGCACTTTTTTATGCAAATACGCTTCAACTTAGCCTTTTCACAAATCGCTTTTTACCATTAATCATATAACCTTGATAATGGCGCAAAATGCACCGAAACGTCGGTTTCTGTCACTTATATTTCTTGTCTCATGTATTTCCAAATCATTTCTTATAATAAATAGAATACTTAAAAATACTCACGCTAATGTCAGATGTACCAGTGTTCCAGATAAGAGGGGGGTCTCAAGTCAAAAACCCTACAAGGTCAGCTACATGACCCAGCAAATCAATAGAAAATTTATAATGGTTTGGTGGGAGCAGTGGGAATCCGACCCATTGGAATTCCTTGTTGCCATTCTGCCTTAAAAACTTATCTGGAACCCTGATGTACATGTAAGTTAACTGAAAAAAAAAACTGTTTGACATGCACTCACCCATAAGCTCCGTTGCTAATAAGCTTTATGTATTCAAAGTCGTCTTCCGTTGGTTTTTCAAACACCGTTGGAGGGGTGCTGTCATCTTTCTAAATACAACAAGTAAATAACTACAATAATATTGAAGAACGTCATTTATGATAACCGCAAACAACAGCAGTTTGGCCAATCTTGATCTTCATGTGGCAGTTGAAATTTTCGAACAAAAGTTAAACTCAAGTCAAAACCAAAGTCTCTAGAGAGACTGATTAATTTGCATTCTGTTCCTATAGCTTCTCAGTTGTGGTGTTGTTGGTTTAAAACGGCAAATAACTACCGTTAAGCCCAGTGTGTAATTACGGTCAAACCTCCTGTAAGCGGACACTCTTGGGCCAAACACAGACGTCTGCTCTTATGGGAGGTGTCCACTTACATGAGGTCACAGATGTAGAGTTTCAGCGGAGACATCACTGTGGCCATGGTTTGTTTGTGTCTGCTTATGAGGTGTCTGCTTACGGAGTGAGAGGTGTCCACAGCGGAGTGAGAGGTGTCCACAAGCAGAGTTAACTGTACTACTTTAAAATGAATTATTTTAACCCTTTCACTCCCAGGGGTGACCAGGGGTACTTACCATTCACACGGTAAACACGGAAATAATGGTTGGAAAATGAAATGGTACGTACCTCTCCATTTGGAACCTTTCAGAAATGATAGGCCATCGACTTGATCAATGCACTTTTCCTTTTCTTTATTAGCTTTCCAGTTAATACTGGTACATGTTGTGATTTGTC
>JAEMWC010000623.1:125000-215000 GCA_016490735.1 Pachyseris speciosa | reverse complement strand
TAGTCAATACCCACATTTCACCCTTGCTCACCACAGAGTCTCCAGTAGCTCAGTGGTTAGAGCATCCGACTAGATCACGGAGGGTCGTGGGTTCAAATCCCATCTGGGGCTCGGATTTTTTTTCCGAGTTCCCATTTGATGCACAATATCTTTAACTTCTCTTATATTTACTCGCTTTGGTGGTTGGTTGGTTGCATCTTTGATATGCCTTAATGTGACTGCGTGATGCAGTTAGCGAGGTGCTATCGCCGATATGCCTTAATGTGACTGCGCGATGCAGTTATGAGTCATATATGGTCGTTTAAAATTTGACTATGTAACTGCGTGATGCAGTTCTAGTCAATACCCACATTTCACCCTTGCTCACCACAGAGTCTCCAGTAGCTCAGTGGTTAGAGCATCCGACTAGATCACGGAGGGTCGTGGGTTCAAATCCCATCTGGGGCTCGGATTTTTTTTCCGAGTTCCCATTTGATGCACAATATCTTTAACTTCTCTAATAATTTTTAAATATTTATATTGTGCTGTTCCTATAAAAATAATCAAAAGCGCATTCCAGTTAGCAAAGTAAAACTACCGACTAATCTAAAAAGTTACAATGTAAACCCTAAAATCCTGACATATTAAAAACTTTAAACTAAGCACTAAATTTAACAAAAAGCTTAAGAGAATAAAAAAAGATGCGTGCAATAAAATACAATTGTATTAAATAATAAGAACAAAATAAAAGTGAAAGCAAAAGCAAGCTAAGTCAGTTCAGTCCAACTAAGGTGTTGAAAATGCCTTGGTAAAAAAAAAAACATATGTTGTTGAGTGCTGAAATATCTTGCTCAATAGCTTGTTATAAGCATATGAATTGCATATTTTACCTCTGGTAAGACTGGTCTAGACTCTTCAGTTTGTAAAAGTCCAAGCTTTATTTTCACATACTTGGTGATGTCTGCCTTGTCAGGGATCTTCTCTAACACTCTTCCTTCTTCCTCTAACTGATTATAGAAAATTATCCTCAGGGCTAAATTCCTGTGAATACATGAAAATGTTCAATTTCGCACACTACTATATTATTATTCTTTACCTGTTGAGAATCAAGCAATCCGTTCAAAAGTCTGCATACCAGTGAGTCAGTCTGTCGGTACACTGTATGTCTGCCTGCCTGCCTGCCTACCAGTCAGACAGACTGGCTGCTAGTCTATGAGACAGTCAGCCAGTCAGACAACCAGCCAGTCAGCTTGCTGTGTCAACAAGATGCATGGCTGGCTACCCAATCATATCATGTATTCAGTGAGTTGTTCAGACCAGCCTCCAGTTAGCCAGCCTGTCAGTTTGTCTCTGTCAAACAGTCAGCTTGTCGGCAAGTCACCACAGAGCCAGCCAGTCATCCCACTAATCAGCTAAAGCTGTAGCCAGTCATCTCAGTAAACCAGCCAGCCAGTCAGTTCATCAGTCAGTCAAGTCTGACAACCATCCAACAGTCAGTCAGTCAGTCAGTCAATCAGCCAGCCAGTCAGCCTCAAAGTCTGCCTTTCAGTTAGAGGGTCTGCTAGTCTATGAATTACCAGACAGCCAGCCATTCAACCTGTATACCTTCTGACTGGTCATTCAGGCAGCCTGTAAGCCAGCCAGCTTGTCTGTCAATCTGTCTCTCAGTAAGTCAGGTAGTCAGATTTGGCCACACTGGGAGCCAGTTAGCCAGTCTTGCACTATTACTGTGAACTAATTAGCCATCCTGTAAGTCAGTAAGTTAGTCAGCCAACAGTAAGCTAGCCAGTGTCTCAATTCATAAAAATACCCAAACAATGATTGGCTAAGCTATGGAACTTACAAGACACTCCAAGAGTCGTGCAGGCCTGGACACAATCATCAACACTTCCTGACAAGCCTCCTAACAGGTGAAATGTCCAAATCAGTTTTCTGGTGAGCCTGTGCACAACAAAAAATAGTAATTGAGAACAGAAAAGTACTGTAAAAAGGGACCCTATTCATCAGATGCCCAGTGACGCCCTGTATGGCAAGCCGAATGTAGCAAAATTTAATATTGTTTTTTCTATTTGATTTAATCCTTACTTTTATTCAATATTTTTATATTCATTTAATTTAATCCTTGAAACGATTTAAAGTTTTCCATATGAATGTAATTTAATCTTACAAAATTCATTTGATTCAGTTTTGATTCACTGCTTTAATTTAGTCATCGTTCATAAATTTAATTCAAACCGTAAATATTCATTCAATTCAATCCGCTAAAAACTATTTAATCCTCATTTTATCGTTTAATCTCCTGGAGGCCTGGGCCGAGCCATCGGGCATGACCGACCCGCCATCTTGGAATCTCCTTCATTCGGAAGTTGAGCAAAAACAATGGATCGACGGATAACTGAGGCAGCAGAACTGCTACGGCGGGCATCAGATATGCTGTTAGGTCAAGGAACTGCATCTTCTACTTCAGTTTCACCATTGTCAACGCTATCGGCAGAAACAACAACGTTACGGCAAGTTACGTCCAGCGCCTCTGAAAGCTTGGCAAGAGCGAGGTCTATGATGCGAAATAGTACCAATGGTGGGGTTTTTAGGAGACTCAACCAAAGTGAAAGATTGAGGGCATCTTCAGCAACACAAGCTCCTAAAGGCAAGAAGGGAAAAAAAGCTGATCAGACGAAAGAGAAGCCTTTTGAATTTGCATTGCTGAATTGCAGCATAAGAGAGGACAGTAGTGATGATGAAGAGGATGATAATTTAAGGAGAGAAATGATTGTCGAAAGAGGTATTGTGACTCTTGGCGAACAAGACAGCGAACGTACTATCAGAGAAAAGTTGGTGACATCACTGAAAGATAAGTATAGTATGATTGGGCCAAACGACTTTCAGTTTGTGAAGGTCACCCAGAAGAAAATATCCATCCTTCACTTGGGTAAAGGAACTGAATATAGCTATGATGTTGTGAAGAAACTTGTAGGTCAAGGGCTGTTGTATCTGAGAATGAAGAAAGATTTCCAGTTTGTGATTGATGACAACACATCAGATGTTGATTCGGACCCCCCACCAGTACTGTACACTTCAGCCAACACCTCAGCCCCTCCAGTAGTATTGCCCACTTCAGATGGTGACCCAGTCCCTCCAGCAGTACCGTCTCCTCCAAACACTGTTCAACAGGTTAGTCATGCCACAGTAAATGATTCACCTTCCCTTGTACACCCCTTATCAGAACAGAAAATAAATGGTCCTGATGAGTTATCCACTCTTGTGAATGAATTTCCATCAAGTATATCTGAACCAACAGAAATTTTGAGATATCTTCAAAAGAAAATTGTCAAAGGGAGAGCATTGGAGGTCAGTGATCCCACTATGAGCCTTGAAGGAGAGACCAACTTCATAACTGTTGACAGAGATAACATTCTGCAGACCACTTTTGATGAACTGAAGGTTGTAGCTGATCCAAGGGTCACCTTTGAAGTGCAGTTCTATGGAGAGCAAGCTGTAGACAGTGGTGGTCCACGAAAGGAGTGGATTCGGTTATGCAATCAGAACATTAAGCTAAAATATTTTGACCATGGCCTGAAGGATCACTTGTCTGAGGACTACTTCTACTTTGGACAAATGGTGTGTATTGCTCTTCTTCAAAATGGGCAGTTACCTACTTACATACCTGAGGAAATTTTGCAAGCTATATTTGTAGACAGTGATGAGCAATCATTATCTCCATGTGTCTTTGAGCTCAAGCGAGGTATGGATACCTTAGGAATACCTATGTTTGGAAGAAAGCACCCCATGCTACTCTACCTTCTTAGGCCATCTACCAGCAACAAGTTGTCAGCTCGTAAGCTCCTGTTTCTGCTTAAGGCAGAATTCTCTGAAGAAGGCTCCAACAACCTTTCACATGAAAAAGCTGTTTACAAAATGTTTGTGAAATATGTCAGGGAAGCTTCAGCTGGACGAAGGGTTGTTACTGTTGAGAACATCCTGGAATTTGTTACTGGTGCTAGTGATGAACCACCCCTTGGTTTTACATTAAGTCCACACATTCAGTTTGTGGAAGCTGCACTCACTGTCTCACAAAGTCCAGAGAATGAGGTAATGTCTGTGAACTACTCAATACAGATGATTCTTTGAGTTCAAAATATATAAAGGCAAACGTTATTTTGATTGGTCCATTTCGATTATTTTTGCTACGTACCCTGACCGGTTTCTTGTAACTTTTCCTGACTTCATTTTTTGATTTATTCCTAGCCACATACAAAACACTTCATTGCATGCATTCCATAGCCAGAATTTACAGAATTTCCTCCTCAATTGACATTTGGTGTTTCCTGTCAATGCATTAAGGACTCAGTTGTGTTTTCAAATGTTATGTTAGTTTTCCCTGGTCAAGTTCTGTTTTTGAAATTAACTCCTAATAATTGACTTTGCCTTGTCATTTTCACCAGAATGCTCATCTACAGAAGAAAAAAATCACCGCCAATTTCCTTCCAAGGTCCCATACCTGCTCAAACACATTACATCTGCCAAGAGGAAACACTCTTTTCTCCCTTCCTTTGGAGGAAGAGCTATTTAATATTTATGACCTCGCATTTAAGAATGCATTATTTGGGGTTATTTAACTACTAAGGCACCTGACTATGGAGTATCGTTTAGATTTGTAACAAGTGAGGCAATGGAATATTCTGTAGTGCAGCAGGGTTAAGGAGTCAGGAAGGGGGATGGGGGTGGGGCAACCCTATGGATACCAGTGTAGCTGAAGATTCCTCTTAAAACCAACCTGTATGCCACTCAGCATGTTAAACACTGGGTTTGGTAATGTCATAGTACTGTAACTGTAAATTGTGCCATTCTTTGAGCCTGTAGGGACCTCTCTCCTACCTCCTTCCACCCTACCCCCTGTCAGTGTGGCATTTACTGTTGATGCATGCAGTTGCATGTTTTCGTTTGAGTTTTTCTCTTATTCAGTTGTTACTTAATATGGAACAAAAGCATTTCGAGTTCATGATACAAGGTTCTTGTGGGTTATATTGATAGGATAATTGAAAAAAAATTTAGGAGTTGATTTTCATATTAAAATGAAGACACTTAACTGAAACATCTGTTTTCTTTGCAAACTCATTCTTACTCCAAAACATCCACTGGTAGTATCTGGGCTACCAGGTAGATTATATTTCAGTATACATTTGCACCCTGTGAGAAGTGCATTTTTGGATTATCCTCTTGATCTTACCCTGACTTTCCACTTGTGGCATTTTTATTACAGGATAAATTAATGGTGATCCAAACTTAGTGCTTGTAGTTGGTGTATTAGCATTTTACCACAGTTGAGGAATTTGTTGTAAGAGCTGTGTATTAAATATTTTGTTTTGGGCTTCCAAATGTGAACTACTTCAAGTAAGTTCTAGTTTGAGTTACATACTCAACAAGGTTATTGAGCAAAAAAGCAAATTCTATAAATTTGAAACTTTAGATCAAAACTGAACAGAACAATGTGGGGAGGATTAAATAGTACAGTGTAACTTATATTATAATCCCTACTGGCAGCCAGCCCTTCAATTAATTTTCTGATTTATATCAATAAATACAAGTGAGTAATGCCTGTTGAGTTACCTGTGGATCTAACCACAGCATGTGGTAGATGACTGACATTTATCATGTGATACAATTGAGTTCACAAGTAGAAACAAATGCTGACCAGTGTAATGGTCAGTAAATAAATGTTTGGTTCACTGTTGTTGATGTTTGTTAGTTAGGTACATGTAAAACTTACATAATCAGTTTTACTCAGTCAGTGATGGTGTTGAGTGGTTTCACATGACTCTTGTCATACAACTGAATTAACTTATTCATTTTTGAAGAAAGTGACTGAAAGAAAGCAAAACAGTTTTGTCCAAAAAAAGCGTGTTTCACTCACTGGCATCTCCAATGCATTTCTTGGTTGATTATGTGATTTCAGCCACTCTGAGAATGCCTTAGTTCTTGAAGTTTGACTAACACCAATCCTAATGCCTCTATGTAGATATCTATTCCCATTTCACTCGATTGTTTCTGCACATCTACTCTTTCAAAAACAAATGACTCTAATACATCATTTACACCCAAATCAACTGCTTCAACAACAACATAATTATCACTTTCAGTTGGTGATGGCCCCTGTGGATCATATCCATAGAGCTCCATGTCTGATGGCTGTTCATCGAGTTGTCCTTGTGATAATGGGTTGTCATCATGCATCATACCATTAATCCACATTTGGTATGGGGACCAGTTTCTTTCTGTGCGTACCTTGTGATGGTTAAAAGCTTCCATAAAATCACTGAGGGCCTTGTTAATTCTTGGAATAAAGACCATATGTAGTGTGAACAGATGGACAGGATCGTTGGCATTAAGAATACCTGTAGACTCCATTCCATAAAAGAGATAATAGTACAGGTGGCATACACATCGAAAGACGTCTCTCCATAACCTTTCGATTCGCTGGTTATGAGTAGAAGGGCCAGCAATAAAACTTCCTCTTCCCTCTCCTCTCACTTGAATCATGGCATCGCAGACAAGCACATTTTCAACACCTTTATCAACTCTTAATCTTGATGGCCAAAGGTCTCCATCTCTTCTAACTGCATCTAAAAATAGTTCTAGAACGGTTTCTGCAAGATTGTTTGAACTACATCTTAAAAACATTATTCTTCTCGAAAACCCATCAATACATCCATGGATAACGAGTTTCCAACGTATCAAAGAGTGATGGCCATCAAGGTGCCATAGAGAATTTGGCAACGGTACGTGGTACGCCCTTCGTGAAACAACAACACCCCATCTCAGTGCAGTGTTCTGGGGGTCTACCCTTGCCATGCTTTCTCGTATTCGTCTTCTCTGGATTCTAAATCCAAGAGATTTAACATAACCTGCAACGTAGTCCTGACCAAGAGTTCTCCCATGATCCGTAATGAAACCTTGAACTATTTCGTCCAGTTCTTCATCAGTCAAATGATGAAATCCGGTCATGTTTTCCAGATTATATCTGGTCACTCTTCTGTATATAGTCCATCTTGAAACCCCCAACATTTCTCCAATCTTGGTCCAACTAAAACCTAATTCCCGAAGCTCTTCAAGCATCTCGACAGGAATATTAAAACACGGTCTTCCAGGTGATTCTTTCTTTACTTCTGTTACTGTGATGGAACTCTCAGCCACAGTTGTTGGAGTAACAGGGCTTATCGCGATATGATGGCGTAATGACGTTAGCACGTCCGCAAAAGCTGTTGCAAGTGCTTCCAATGTGACCTTGTCCCCAGTTTCGATGTCACAACAATCTTTTATCGACCTAATCAACCGAATACCTTGATCAATAACTTCAGCATGTGCTTCTGCAGCTCCTTGGTCAAACGTTCCTTGGCAAATGGCTTCTGCGCTGTCCAGAACTAATATGAGAAACGTTGGTAGATCTTTCTCGACATCAAAATCTTCTAATTCACCTTCTTCGTCCGCCATATTGGAATTGCAGGAATAACACCGGAATTTTCCAGGAGTTTTCCCCGGGCTTCCCGGTGCACAGCTCGGCCCAGGCCTCCAGGAGATTAAACGATAAAAGGAGGATTAAATAGTTTTTAGCGGATTGAATTGAATGAATATTTAAGGTTTGAATTAAAAGTATGAACGATGACTAAATTAAAGCAGTGAAGCAAAACTGAATTAAATGAATTTTGTAAGATTAAATTACATTCATATGGAAAACTTTAAATCGTTTCAAGGATTAAATTAAATGAATATAAAAATATTGAATAAAAGTAAGGATTAAATCAAATAGAAAAAACAATATTAAATTTTGCTACGTTCGGCTTGCCATAGCCCTGGCAAAATAAATCAACAGCGACACAATTTCACTTAGTTGGCATGGGACATCACTGAAGACCAGCACCAGGTAGCTGAGAAAAGTAGTTGCCAAAACAGTTGCAGACCCTTAAGTTTGAAAGCAATGCTAAGAAGTTGAGACTTTCAAAAACAAGTGCAGATATTATTGTATCATGATTTTAAGAGCTCCACTGTGCACATATTTGTACTATATATGTTTAATTCTAGCCATAACTGACAATTCCCTGATTGCACTTTATTCTTACCTCAAACAGCAGCCTATCCAGAATCTCTGACAGGTCGTAGAAGTTCAAACTGGTCAGGGAGCCCTATTAGGACTGTTTAAGAAGGTCACACGCTGCTTCCACAATCTGTACTGACAAAATACATGTAATGTCATAGCAAGTCAACAGTCACCAAAATTAATATACTGTAGTTTATCCATCATACTTTCTTTCACAAGCAGCTTTGGTGTGTACAGTGTAATTCACATTTTGTACTTTGGCTTTCTATTTCCAAAACGTGGCTTCAAGTTTAGGCTTAAGTAATACCCTAATTTGCTGTTCCCATCTAATTTCAAATGACAAAATAAGTGTACATCGAAGTACAAATCTGCCAAGGTAGAGCAAACTGAGAGAGATTTGGATTTTTGGGCCAAATCAAAGTAATTATTATACTTCTCTTCTGCAGAAAACTCTTAAAAATGATCAACCAAAAACTAATGGCCCTTTGACTTTACACTGTACAGGTAACAAGCTATTGACTGTGAAGTGTAGGGAATCCATGGATTTAGTGCTCCATGAATTCTCAGAACTATTTAACAAAAAGGATACACACCTGATTCCAAACAAAGTTCAAAACTCCATCACAGTGACTGTGACTAAGCAATTTTTCTTCAGAGAATTCTGGTATCAGCTCCTATATCTATGAATACACATACAATGCTACTGTTTAACACCTGTTTGTTTCTAAAACTATGTTCTGAAATTATCAGAGTTTAAAGTCCCTCCAAACACATGGCTAATAGGCTTGAATAGGCTTGAGATATCAATATCTTAAAAGTCCTTCTATTTTCATACTATGTTACTTGCATAAACATGTCTGAGTTTTTCAACTTTTAATTAATTTTAACCGGTCAGTGTAAAATGCAGACTGCAGACTGCAGACCGGGGGTAAAATGCAGACTGAAGGTAAAATGAAGACTGCAGACTGCAGACCAGAGGTAAAATGCAGGCTGCATGAGGGTAAAATAAATACTCATAATATAACTCGAGTCATTGCTTTGGAATGGTTTACAGTTTACTGATTTTCTAATTGATTAAATGAAGTTGAATTTTGTACACGTCAAGTTTTGGCATCTTTTCTATCAAAATGGTCATACTAATGATTATTTGAGAATGCCAAAATGTTGTTATAATTTCTCGTGTTTGGATAGCCGACTGTCACCTTTCAGCAAATACCAATTCACAAATCTCTTGATATATACTTATTTAAGTCAAGTACAAAGATTGCATGTCTTACGCAAACTAGGCAGGCTGCTGGCACTGCCATTGTGCTCTCTTGTTTTGCTTGCCTTGTGTTTCGAACAATTCCAAGGCCATTTGAAGCAACTAAGACATGCAGTGGTTTGAACGTTATTAAGACTTTGTCAATGAAAACAGGAAGGAGAGTTGGTCGGTCCCAGACCTGATCACGTAAACAAAATTCAAAATGGCCGACACGTAAACGAGATACATAGAATTACGATTAGTTCAGGCCCTTGTAATTAGCTTGGTTCAACAAAATGGGGAGTTCAGGAACTCAAGGTTGATAATATAATGTTTGACTAAGGCTAGGAAATGCCTTTTGGTTTGAGTTTTCAGGATTTTGGAAAAAAATTACGGGTACTTACAAACACACTTTAAGTCTTCATTTGATCTGGATTTGATCCTCGTGTTTTTTGTTATTAATAGTTTATTTTACCCTCAGTCTGCATTTTACCCCTGGTCTGCAGTCTGCAGTCTGCATTAAAATTACACTGACCGTAATTTTAACACTGTGAAAAATTAAGTTTTTTTCATCATCATCAATATCACTACCATCATCATAACAATCATCATCACTGTTATTAACAATACTTTTTCTCCTGTAGCCACATTACTTACATTTAAATTCTCCTCCATCTGTGTAATAGCCTGCCAATGATAATTAAATAAAATCAGTACAATTAAAGCAACACTCATTTATTAATTATTGATCTTATAGTGGTACTATCTATAATACCTGATCTTAATACTTAACATTGTTCACAGTAACAATCAATGCATTGCTTTTGCAAAGGATACCACTTGTAAGTACAATCATCATCCTGTCGACACAAAGTAGTCAGTTACATGGACATGATTGTACTTATTAATTACTGAAGTACAGCTGGAAACTTATGTCCACACATGGACAATCAAAAAAGGACTAACAGCAGACACCTTAAAAAACACTACTCAAGGTTGAAATTTCAAACAAACAGAGCTCTAGGTTTTAACATTTACATTAGTTGATGGCAAAAACAGTGTGAGTAACAGAGTGAGTAACAGAATAAGAGCTGAAAGTCAGTTTAGAAAAAAAACTTGTTCAAACTTTCTTAACACTAATGGATTGACTATCACTGACAACATTATTTTTTCTTAAATTTGCTCTTCTGCCAGGTGCACATACTGATGATTTAACAGAGCTACAGCTGTACATGTAGTTAAGAAAATTAAAATTTCTTACTCTAGGAAATCTTTCCCTGCAGAGGTTATTTAACAACTGGAGCTCATCCTCTGGAACAGGAACAGATCTGCCAGGGCTGTAATGCAAAATTGCTTATTACATAATATTAATTAATGATTAGTCAGAACCTACAAAAAGGTTTTCAAGGTGGTTAATTAATGCATCTGCATCAACGTAGTCCCAACAAAGAACATTTTGATCATATTTTAACATACATTCCCAAAACATCAGTAGAAAGAATCATCAGACTCAATGTCTCAGGTTTCACTGCTGGGTTTGCCTTATTGACCTCAGGCTTCTTGACCTCTGTCTTGGCTTGGGTGACCTGCAACCTCCACTATCATCATCATGATCACTATCAGGACTACAAGGAATGCAGAGGGCCTGTGGCATAACTGACCAATAATGAATTTTAGGTTGATTCTTGTATTGTTAACCCATTGACTACCAGCTGTTTTTACGTTTTCGGAGTGATTTTCCACCTATAAATGGGCTAGGGCATTTCGTGACTCTTTATTTGAAACTACCATGGAAAAGTGGTGCTATCGTAAGGCACTGGAGACTCAAGGTTTCTGAAAACTTCATTCTGATGTAGCTATTTTTCATCTGTGGAGCTACAAGAATGGCCCACGTTTGGTTTGCTTGCGATTTTTGCTAAGTTTACAGCCATTTTTCATTTTTAGTGGCTGCCTGATGACCATCATTAAGTGTGACGGTAGCTAAGAGTCCACTTTCTCAAAGAATCAAGCAAGGAGATCTACTCTGTTGTCGAATTTGACTTGTTACTCGACGAACTGGGAATTTGGCTGGTAGGACACTTAGTACCTCTGGGACTTGACTATTGATGAATTTCTTGACCTACCGCTGCATATTTTGGAATTTGTGAGCACTGAAGATGACCACAAGCAGGAATTTTTGGCTGTGAGTCGGAGTGGGGGAAGGAATGGGCACTGTCAAAAATTCTTATTTCCCAGCATGCAATGCGGTCGAGATGTTGAAAATGGCGGAAAGGCCCGAATGCACTGGAACAAAAGGCTGTATCTATGCTCAGGAGAAGAATATGAACAAAAAAAGTCATTTCTAAGTTAGAACAAGGACTGAATTTTGTTACGATGGTTGAAGTTTGGTTTTTCGAAGGTGATTTCTTTAACATTCCGGCTTTTAGGATGAGGAATAGTCGCTTTTCCTGCTCGTCCTCACTCAATAGTTTCTTTATTACGACCTTCTCCCCGTTCGCGCTTGCAACAAAAACAAGACCAAAGGATCCGCGACCTACTGCCTTCTCCTTGCCTTGCAACTGGATACAGTCGAATAGTGGCAAACCATGAGAAACCAGAAATCTCCCTGAATTAACCCTCCCCTTCAGGGAGGGCAGTTCAAACACCATAAAGTATAAGATTTGTTCGGGCGATTTTCCCACGCAAGTTTATCTGCACATGGAGGAGTGTAATCACCCGCTGTCAATTCTGTCAAGTGATTGACATGTTCCATAACGTGCTCTTGTTTATAGTATTTTATTCACAGTAGCATTTAGAATCATTTCACTCTCTGTTTCATTAAAATGTATGCAAGGAATTGCTTATTGTGTGTAATCTTCATCCTTTGTGGGGAAACACGATCGATACAAAGTCACTATACCTGTGACATCACCTAACAAAATGTTACACAATACCCACTGTTTTCCCAAGCCCCTTATTTATAATTATTTATTTCTTTATAATTATTTACCGTTCATCTTTTAGGATTTGGGGCGATTTTCTGCCGTTCGGGCTTTAAGGATTTGGGGCGATTTTCTGCTGCTTTGAAATTTCATCTGCATGTTGTGGCGCAGCATGTGTTCACAAGCTGTCCATTCTGTTGTGTGATTGACATGTTCCATAACGTGCTTTTGTGTACCATATCATTTTAATCTCCGTGGAAATGTACGCAAGCCTTGCGTACATTTAGAATACACACTTTGGACTTTATATGTTTGGCTGTTTTTATCCTTTGTCGTGATAATTCTGTGACATGAACACCGATGGGAAGTCACCTATCTTGGTGACACAACCTCACAATTGCTATACATTACCAGTTTTGCCAAACCTTGGATTTTTTTTTCATTTAAGTAGTTATATTTCAGTAGTTCCGCATTTTACGATTTGGGTGTATTTTCCGTCGTTCCAGGTTTTACAATCTGGGGGTATTTTCCCTCGTTCTGGGTTTTAGGATCTGGGGGTATTTTCCGTCGTTCCGGGATTAAGGATTTGGGGTGAGTTTCTGCCGTTCCGGCTTTTAGAGTCGCCCTGTAACTGATGAATAAGTTAGTTAGGTAGGTCCCATTTTAGTACCCATGGCGACAGCGTTGATCTGCTTATAGTAGTTTTCAGAGAATGAAAAACAGTTAAGTGTCAAAACAAGTTCCGCTAAACGGAGAAGTGTTTCTGAGCTGGGTTCTTGGTTAGTGCACTGGTCGAAAAAAATATTTAAGTGCTTGGAGACCTTGATCATTGTTTGGAATAACAGTATATAAAGAAGTGATGTCCATAGTGAAAACAAATTTGTTTTTGCCAGGGAACTTGAAGTCACGGAAGATTTTTAGTGCATGGTTCATGTCTTTGATGTACGATGGTAAGGATTTGACGATAGGTGCAATAAGCTTGATAGCTAGAAATAAGTTCAGTAGGGTAGCTACAAGCAGAAGCAATTGGTCATCCAGGGTTGTTAGGTTTGTGAATTTTAGGTTTGATATAAATGCGTGAAGTTCTAGCAGTAGTGATGATGAGGTTCTGAGCAGTGGCTGGAAGTTCTTGTTTGGTACATGTAATAAGATCTTGAATGGTTTCTTGGACAATTTTTTGGTTATTAACAGTAAGGTCTTTGTCAACTTGGGTGTAGAAAGAGGTGTCGGAAAGTTCCCGAAAAGCTTTTTGTCGGTAAAGGTCGGTCTGCAAAACCACTACCCCGCCGCCTTTGTTGGCCGCTTTTGATTAAATCTTTGGCGGTTCCTGAGACTTTTGAGTGCTGTCCATTCTTCTTTGGAAAGGTTAGAAAATCTTGTGTCGTGGTTGAATTTGAATTTTTGAACATTGTGGTGGCATTTTTTAATGAAAAAGTCTACGGAAGCGAATTGTCCCTGTCGAGGAGACCATTTAGACTTGCGAACATTGAGTGTTTCGAAAACATCTTTTTCTGAGGTGTGAGAATTGTAGTCTTTGTCACGGAAAAAGGCTTTAAACTGAATGCAGAGAAGGAATTTTTTGACATCTTATTTGAATGAAAATTCATCACTTTGTTCAGCTACAGGAACAAAATTTAAACCCTCACTGAGGACGGATCTTTTGGAATTGGAAAGTGGTAAATTTTCTGGGATGGTGACTACAGTGTTGTTACTTCTGGGTGGTGGTTTGAGAGCCTAAAAGCTGTTCCAGTTTTTGTGTTTTAATTTTGGTTCAGGTATTTGAAAAGGTTAGAATTCAGTTCTTGGATTTTGGAGCGAATAGATTTTACTAAAATGGCTGAGCAAATAGTAGAAATTTCAGTACGGCATTGGATAATTTGTTTGCCGAGATCGTCACATTTTAGACACAGCTCTAATAGTGATCCTCACTCTAGCCAACACATGGTGATCTGCGACATTTCCCTGCACCAGGGCAACACGGAAAGCCATAAAAATACAGAGCAAAGATTCATTTTTCAAATCGGTTTCCTTACTCCCCACGGAATCAACGAATGCTTTCCTTTCAACTAATTTATTCTTGTTATTCGCGTAGCCCCACCAATGGCGTAATTCCATCGCTCACTATATAAACCACTAGCAACCCATAATGATCTACATTGGAGATGGAGAAAAAAATAAAATGACGAAGGGCTAATGCTTGAAATGTCAGCTTTTGAATTCCTGTATGGTGGTCAATTTACCATATCAGCTTAGTTGATACAGTGTAAATCCAAATTCCTGTGTTCCATATCCCCATCGATGCAGCACCACAGTTTCTTTAGAAACTAGCCCCCTTACCCATTTGTTTTCATACTATGTTCTCCTTATCATGCCATTCTTTTTGTTACAGGAGTTCTTAACTTAGTAAGTGATTTTTGTGAGCGCTTTGTACATAAGCTGTTAATTTAGAGATCAATAGGGATATAAAATAAAAAATTATCATTTTTATCGTAGCCAGAAATTCCAAGCCGTTACCCCCTGCGACGCGTGACGAAACACTGCCATGTGCTCTCTTCTTATTTATGGGAAAATGTATGGGAGCGGCCGTTCAATCGATTACTGAAGAGATTAAGGTGGTTGAACTTCACAGTACGTATCCAAATGCTTTCGTAATTGTGACAATACCTTTTATTTGGAAGTGGTTTCGTTGCTGAACAAACTATAATCCTTGCGATTTTCGCTTTTGAACAATCGCACAATAAACTACAAGGATCTGCCATACTAACCTTCTCATTTCATGCAAACCACTGACTCTTCTTAAAAGTTTCTTCAACTTGCTAATGGTTTGAATCATGCATACAGATGTGGAACTTGAAGAACACATGCAGTGATTTTAGTGTCCATAATATTTGACTGTCTTCGAGTTGGATATCTTGCAGTTTTTCCTTTTAAAAATGCTTGAATTTCCTGAAAATTTCTCATCTTTGTCTGCACGGTTTTCATAATTGGTCATACCAAACGCTCAACGTACGCGAGTTGTTTTCTTCACCTCAAGTGTACCTTTCACAACTAAATTTAACTGTCATTTTGAATAATATATGCTTGAAGCTGTCCTCCAGGCTCCTTTCAACGATTTTTTGGGAGGAGATAGAGTCTGGGACTTGAAATCCCTTGAGGGTTTTCGTGCTGCATGACATATCAGTCACCTATCGAAAATTATTCTCGATCTGATTTACTCCTACTCAAAACCACTTGAAAAGGGTTCTTATTATATGAAATCAAAGCGGAGAAAACAGGAGAGTATCAGTAGAGTTTTTACAGAACTTATCTTAGTGAAATTATCTTGGACATGAAGTAATATTTGCTAGATAATCTTCATGTTCTGATCATGAGCTCAATGTTTGTTTGTTGGCAACGGCGCTGGTGTGACTTGTTTACGAGAAAGCCATGAGCCAATCAGAACATTGACTGTAATGACCTATGTAACATTTCTCATGGTTTGGAATTTCTGGCTATGTGTCCTTAACGTGTATTCAGTGCAACCTGTATTAAGAGGTCACTTAGCCAATCCCTGAGAGTGACCGCTTAATACTCTGTACAGGTTCTACTATATAAAGTAAGTTAGAAAGTAAGTATTTCTGTTTCTTACTATATACTTCATTGGGGTTCAGGGATAAAACTATTTAAAAGCAGGCAAAAATTGTGAAGAAGCAACCAGATGTAAACACATGCTTAGAATGAATGGTACAAAAACGTCTTGAATGGGATTTGAACCCTCTACCATTGCGCTATCAAGCCTACACAGGTACATTTTTTCTACACGTATGCTTTCTATGCTCTGGTCATAACCACACAGATCATTAGCAAGTGCTCACATAAAAGCAACCTCTTACTTGATTGCAGCTGAGGTGTCAATGTTTTGTGGGTCCCATGGCCTTGGAATCACTAAATAGAACTAACCTCAGCCAAAATGAAGCAAAATAATATTATTTAATTGGTACTAACTTGTCTGCTCAATACTCCCATCTGCATTAGCTTTGATAGTAGGAGGTATATGCTTGAATGCACCATCAAGCAAGGCTTCCCTGTCATGGAATAACAGCAGTCCGTGAACAGTCGCATCACATTCAGAACACATCCTTCTCCCTCCACTCTCTTAACATCAAACCAGCCACGGCTGCTCGTCACAAATCTCACATTCAGAGATACCAGAACCCTCAGACTGGAGAATAGCTTTGAATATCAGCGGTCTGTAAGCCTCCCAATTTTCATTTAAACTTTCCATTTTTTTTTCCCAATGGATTTCTTCCACAAACTGGAAGGTGGCAAGAGCAGCCTGACATTTTGTGATGAGTGTCTCAAGAGATTGATCTGCATGAAAGAAATAAACAATTTACTTTTGCTGCAATTAAGTTATATACTTACAATGAAATTTAAGTTAATTAACGACACTTGGATGTTTCACAACTAACACTCCTCATGGCCCTGTTGATCTCCAACAAAAAAAACTTGAATCAAAGGGTGAATCTATGGGCAAGAAGTAAGCTAAAAGGTTGTCGAAAGTGGTTCGCAGAACCTCCTTCATCATTAACAAATCAAATGACCTTAGAATGGAGACAATTGTAATTGTAAGATCACCTTCCTCACTGCTGCATGCCGCCGAATTTTTCGAGTTGCTTTTTGAAGTCTTCGAGGAAAAAGGGGACGATATTCGTGTTTAGATTCTCTGAGCCCCGTCAAAGGATTACAGTGAAAATGGAATGCAGTATCTCCTTTTTTTCTTTTCGGTGACTTTTCTTCTAATAACGCTTGCGCTTCGTCAACAAGCTTCTCGTGTCCTCGTTTCTCCTCTGCGTTTGGTGGTTAGCACTCGTTCACAGGGATCGAAAGGACCTCATTAATTATGCATCAATGAGTTGATTTGCATATTTTAATTAGTCACCAGTGCGCTGTCAGTAACATTAGTCAGGCAGTAAAATAAAGTGTGTTTGTCGGTTAACCGCGTTTGTCTCTCTTTTCCTTATTTACCTTTGAGAAGCTCTGTAAGTAACTGTCTACTAAATCTCCACGAAGTTTTATATTTAGTCCAGTGTAAACCAGGGTTTTAATACCAATGCTATAAGTCCTTTTGAGTGATGTGATATTGAACGGCCTCAGTAGCAGACACTTTATCACACCATTCAAAAGGACCCAGAACCTTGAACGATCCCACAACCGAGAGTCAATCCAAGAGAGGAAAATAAATATGCGGTGATATCACATGTCGTTGCTTGATTATGAGGAGTGTAGTTTACGCGAATTAGTGAGCATAATTAAACAAATGAAAAAGAAAAAGAAAGAAAGAAAAAGGAAATGCTTGACCCTCCAGCACGGCAACACAACTTCCCAAGATGATTTCACTCAAATCTGAGGTCTGTGATCTCTGGTTCGACCCCGTTAATCCTTGATCGCATATACCTTGTTACGACCCTGACAAAAAACCGAAGGTTCTGACTTTGACGCGCGGTGCTTAATTATTAACATCAGCGTTTGTTGGTGGTAATTTACGCGGGCTTTTTGATCAGAGTTATGGCTGACCCGCAGCGTTTGTGCGCGGTTGACAGTATAGAGGAAGCAAAAGAGAAGATTCAGGACTATGAAACTCAGACAACTAGCAGGTTTTGTGTATTCCGCTCAGATGGAGGCTTTGGAAAGAGTGGTAAGTATTTATGAGCTGGTCCCGCGAATAGTGCGAGTAACTTTCATCGGGCTTGAAGAACCCGGCCTGTTGAAATCAAGAACATTCCATGTGGATTTCAGTGCTATTTTTTCTTTGTTTTTCTTTTTTGGATTTGAATTGGAGTGAGCTTGTTTCAGTTAAATAAAAGATTGCTTGGATGACAAAATACAATAGCTTAATTACACACGAGGAAATGTTGTGACAGTTAGCTTTGACCTTATGACCTTCATGTTCCCAGAACTAGGTTTAACCACAGACAACTCAAACATCTATTTACAGCTCTGACCACAATTGCATGAGAATGTTATAAAACTAAATCATGTTAATATACAAAAAGGAATGAAGGCCTTACGGTGTGACTTTTTTCAATTTGTCAAACATTTGTTCGAAATAAAACATTTTTTTGGCCCTTCCGTTTAACTATTATATACGACTATAAGATATGGCTTATTTTTATCGTTGAAAATTCATAATTTTGTTTTCAGATCCTTATGCTAAAAAGCACAAGGTGCTTTGGCAAGATAAAGATATTTCATACTCTGGGGTACCGTACTTTTATCTCGGGGAAAAAATCCTCGAATGTCAACATAGCAAAGACAGAAACATTGGTGCAAAGAGGAAATATCAGGAAATGCAGGTACAGTGACTGTATGATATTGCTTTTATTTTCAGACCAAGGTGTACAACAAATAATCACCCTCTTCAGCTCTAAGTAATTTTATATTTGACTTGGTGAAGATAAGGGAGGGGCTCAGGGAGGCCTGGCACCCTATCTCATGCCAAATTCCAAATATAATGAATCCCACAGGGCCAATTTTTTTTAATTGTAGCTGAAACCTTGTCACTCATGGCCCATTCAACCCCACCTTATATGACATATAGTTCTCTTTCCACTGTATTGAGTGGTGATTGGCAGTTACAGACATCACACCATTGTAGAACCTTGTGTGTGTGCTTGTGTGGAGGGGAGAGAGAGGCAAATGGCATTATTAGGCAGCGTATCTGATCTTTTACCTAAAAGTTATACAATCTGATGAGGTGTACTAATCATAGGGCAAGTCTTCTGATCATGGTTACAATAAAAGGAGAAGATACTTGGTACAAAACACCAAAACGATGGACTGTCCAGCCCAAATACACCTGAGGGAAGTTATGTTTTTTTCCAGACTATGAGGTGAGTACCCCAATAACCTGTCACCCCCAAGTCCCAATCCTTTAGATTCTAGGGTCAACAACATCCATAAATACCAATCACAATTTTCTTATTGATGTCAATTGTTTGTTTCCCAAATCACAAAATAAGTGCATGTGGTCAGCAAACTACTGCCTTTTAACAATAACATAAACAGGATCTCTATCTGACAACTGTTTGAGGATACATAAGGAAGAGTTATGCAATAAGAACCAATTCTGCAACTCATAGACTAATATCATGCTTGCTGTGAACAATAGATTTGCCTGTCCAGCCTCGTCCACAAAACGAGTAAACACAAAGGATCTTAATCCAATTAGGAGCTAGAATTCATCCTGTCTGGACGGGCAAAATCTATTGTTCATCAGAAATGTGATATTGGTCTATTTAAGGCCACTTTTGCAAGTACAGTGCAAACTATACATTTGCATACACTTATACCTACAGATTTCAGAAAACACAGAAAAAAGAAGGAAAACCAATTCCACAAAATTAAGGTCTGACCTGGAAGAAAAAGTGAAGACAGTTAATGGCATGCGCAAAATCTACATTAAGTTTCCAGAGAGTGGAAGTCACCAGAATCATTTAACTGGAGAGGTAACCAATTTTAATGTTCACTATTATTACCATATGATGTGTTTCTTTGAAATGTGTTGGTTGATATAGTCCTGCACAGCAAAATGTTTCCAAAGCCAGTGATTTAATATAGCGAATCATTTTCTCTGTTCCCAAATTGCAGGTAAGTGGAGTACAGCAGCAAACTGATCCAAAGGTTATTGAAAAAATCCACTATCTGGTGGGAAAGGGAATTACCGATGTGACTGAAATGAGACGACACTTGAGGGAATTCCTCACCAATGAGCTGTTCTGTGGGCAACACCTACCGCCTGAATAAATCGTCGCTTCTTCCCAACTCTGAAAGATCTTCGCAATCACATCTACAGAGCCATAGTACAGTTGAGATTCTCAAAATGTGATCAGACCAATGTGGCAGCAAAAGTGAAAGAGTGGCAAAGCCAGCATCCTGATGACTATTTCTTCTTTCGTCCATACTCAGACAAGATGCCTGAGGATGAAATAGTTCCACCAAATCTAGAGAATGAGAGTGATGATGAAGCAGTGCAAGTTACTAGCCCTGCCTCAAAGCAAGCACTACTATTTGTCCATCAAACTGCTTGGCAGAGAAGGTTGTTGTCCAGATATGGCAACAACATCTGTCTTTTGGATGCAACCTATCGCACAACAAGGTATTCACTACCACTGTTCTTCATTGCAGTCAAGACCAATGTTGATTACCAAATTGTGGCATCATTTGTAATCCAACACGAGACAGCAGATGCAATCAAGGAAGCACTTAAAATTCTAAAGGGCTGGAATCCAGATTGGAAACCAAACTACTTCATGACAGACCTTAGTGAGCCTGAGATACAAGCTGTAGAGGACATCTTTCCAGGTAAAAATAATAATTCAATCAAATGAATGTTTGTTTCATGTATTTGCTTGGCCCCACAAGCCATTGTGCTATAATGTAAATACTGCAGCGGATAAATAAAGGTCATTTATTTTCTCTTTTACTGTGGATGTGTGGTGGACTGTCAGGCTAGATAAAGAATTTAACCAGAGAAGCTAGCATCGGTGTGCTTGTTTTCTTGAGACCAAAACAGAATTTCAGTCAGTATAAGATTGAGTGGCATATTCATAAAAGGATGACATCTGCAATTTGCAAGTAGTACACAAAACACACACCCACACACATTTTGTGGATAAACTACATTCATTTAACTACAATACAATACATGATTAGTTTCTTAGTATCTATGAATGAACAAGTGGACGTTTCCCAAAAAATATAATTGACAACATGAAATAGGCTTTAAGTTACACGTAGCTCAATCAAACAAACACTCCTGACAGCCATCATTGCGCGATTATGTCTTGTAGAAACCAGGGTGCACTTGTGTGACTTCCACCGAGAACAAGCGTGGGAAAGATGGGTGTCTAAGACTTCAAATGAGGTGTCACATGTTAAAGATGAAGTTCTTTCTCGTCTGCGTAGAATTGCTTGGGCAGAGACCAATGATATGCTCACTAAAGCAATTAAAGATCTCAAGGCCAGTGATACCTGGAAGCAAAACAAAAAGCTTCAACAATGGTTTACTCGTACATGGCTTACTCAGATACAGGTAATGTGAACTTGAATAACAGTCAGATATACTTAATGACTGAATGGTACAGAGGGCAGATAAGTGGGAATTGCTAATCAAGTGATAGGGGTGCTCTAATCCTTCATTTCTTAATGAGACCATTACAGGCAGCAGATCCTTTGTTTGTGGTTATTAAAATTTGTTTAAGGTAATTTTCACCCCTAAGTGACTTGCACATTTTTGGCCCAGCAATCAGATGTCTTCTATTGTGTTTTTTACAGCTTTAGTTACTATTTGTACTGAATTAATGTTTCTACTACTTTTTAAACTTTTCCACCACATTTGTTTGGGTACAACAACCCCTGTCCACCCACGTCCACATGGGAGCACCAGAACCATTATTGACATAATGATATACTGTGCATTGACATCACCTGAACACCTACAACTGGACACCCACACAACAATGGATCCTACTTTGTTAAATAATTTTAATAATGCACAGCTATATTAAATGTTGTTCACATTTGCTTCAATAGAGATGGGCCTGGTTCTACCGTACCGACAGTTTCACTGTTGGAGTCAACACCAATAATGGGCTCGAGCGCCAGAACCAAGTGTTCAAATACAGTTACCTCCACAAGCACAAACAGAACAGCTTGAGTGGCATGCTGTCCATTCTGTTGGAAGAATACCTTCCTGATAACTACAGCAGGTACTTTCCAAACATTAAGCGATGCAATGAGCAAGAAAAATCTTACCTTTTAAGTATTACTTTTAACTGGAATTAATGTTATTGTAAGACAGTATGATATGTTTAATGAATGGTAATAACTGTAGCTGATAAATGGTTTGTAAGGATTCAGTGGAATTTTATTTGTAGAGAAACTGATTGCTGCAAATGGTTGTTTAAAATTTATACACATGAAACTGATTGAAAAATAAACTATACCTTAAAGGTTTTAAAAGAAGAAAAATTTTCATTTGGGTGGCTCACATAGATAAAAATGAAATGAATTCTTGTGCCTTGGGTCTGTAGATTTACATGAAAAAGGAAAATAATTAGAGTGGTGAATTTAAGACATGGATCACATTATTCACAGCTGGAAATATATGATTCATAACAACATAACCATTTTCAATTACCCATCCTGGCCTATTACGTTTTCACACATTTAATAAAACAATTAATTTTCTTTTCAGATATGTTGAGCTGAATATAAAATTCTGTGGAGGATACAGAAAATATGACGAGCAGATCCCTTCATTCCTGATTAACCGGCCAAGATTTCTCGTTAATCACTTCCGTGAGAGGTGTGAGGCAGCTTCAGACATCAAATGACATGATATAGAGGAGATTGAACCAGGCAAATTCAAAGTTAAAAGCAAAAGCCATCAAAATGTACACCATGCTGTTCGATTTGGCAACAACACTGATATGTGCAAATGCGATTGTCAAGACTGGAAGTGGTGCCTGCCTTGCAAACACTTTCTTGCAATTTTCCACTATTTTCCAGAGTGGCAGTGGGAAAGCTTTCTACACTATATACATCATCTCCCTATCTGTGCCTTGATGAAGAAATGATCAACCAACTTCAAAATGGTTCAGCAACTCCATGTGCACAGCAGCCAATAACCAATGACATGTCCAGTACCTGCCAATATGATGAAGCAGATCATGAAACAAATGAAGTAAAGTTACCTCTTCCCCTGCCTATCAGATTTAATAGATGTGAAGCTGCAAAATGTAGAGAATTGCTAGGCCAAATACGATCTGCCACCTTTTTAGTGCATGATTCTGAAGCACTGGCAAACTTAAAAGATGCTCTTGGTTCAGCACTAACTTTAATTCAAAACTACATCACCAAGGAAGATGGCATTGAATTAGAGAGTGCCCAAGGAAAGAAACTTAAGGGAGAGGAGAATTGCAACCAGAATGTGGCTGAAGATTTACACGCTGGTCAATTACCAAAACCACCAAAAAGATCAAAGTATGCTGGCAGGGTGGGCCACAAGGCAAATGAAAATGCAAAACTGACCAATGTTAAAAAAAAGTGTTAATTAATTAACCAAGAAACCTTACAAAAACCACATTTGTGACAATCCACATGAAACAGAAAGGGACTTCCAAACAGATAGTGGAGTAAAGGAAGATGGGAAATCCCTGGAAAGAAAGAAGCAAGTGGACCTTGTAGCCAAGAAAGAGGATTATGTGGAAAGGGTGACAGTGGAAATGAATGAGAGGGAAGACCTACAAGAGGTGATAGATCACTCAGGATTCAATGTCACCAAAGAAGAAAAAGATTGCAAAGATGGGCTGCCACACAATGAGCAGGAGAAAATAGCAATCATCGTTGAGGATGAAAGCCCTGACCCCAAGTACTGGATCAGATATAGTGGTAAAGGAGATGATGACACTTACATTGTACTGTACCCTGAAATTTAGGGCAATATTCTAAATAAGGAAGGGTGACTTCACGACTCAGAAATCAATGCGGGTCTCCAGCTATTGAAGCGTCAGTTTCCATATTTTGGTGGTCTTGCAGACCCTGCTGTACATGGTGACATGGTTTCAGTGGAGACTCAAGAGTTTGTTCAAGTAGTCAACGGTGGTAACCACTGGGTTTGTGTATCAACAGTTGGTTGTGCAATGGGTACAGTCAATGTGTACGATAGTGGCGGTAGCAGCCGTCCTAACAAGATCACAACATTCCACACTGCACGGATGCTGGGAACCAGAGGAAGTCATATTCAGTTTGTAGTGCAACCAGTCCAGTGTCAAGTAGAAGCATCTGACTGTGGGCTGTTTGCTCTTGCATTTGCAACCTCACTATGCCATGGTGAAGACTCATCATCCAGGAAATACCATCAGTCCTTGATGAGACAGCATTACCATGACTGCCTCTCAAATCTTCAAATGGAATCTTTCCCATCTACTGCATTTAATTACACTACAGGAATTAAAAACACCCATCTAGTGCATGTCTATTGTATATGCAGGCTCCCCAATGATGGAAAAGATATGTTCAATGTGATGAATGTAAGGAATGGTTCCATCCCAAATGTGTTGAAATACCAAAGTCAGCAATGCAGAAGGGGAAAACATGGCACTGCAATATAAGTGCTGTTCAGTGAGCAGTTAACTTTTAAAACAAGGGCACTTTCCATTTGATCAAACTGTCCGGTTTAAGTGATTGAAACAAAGCAAAAGGAACATACAGACGTAGTCCGGAAAGTTTCCAGAATAAAAGGATGACTTATGAAGTACTCCCTGTTTCTATCCATGCAACCAAATGGAACAGAAATTACCCTTCCATTAACACAAAATTTCCATTTCACTTCTTTTGGCTTCTTCTGCCATGACATAAGAATTTTTTCCAGTGATAGGATTGCAAGTTTTGATCTGGAAACCACAAGGTTTTCCATTTGACAAGGATGGTTACTGGAATTTTAAATTGAAAATTTTGGAAAGTACCAAAGTACCAACTCTTGTCTTTTGCATACTACAGAGGTTGGAGTGCCACCCCACCCTAGAACTGGCTTTTTTTGATAACAAAGGATGAATGAAATGAGAATAAAGAGTTTGAACACTTTCAAACCGTTACCAGAAGCTACTAAAAGTAGGGGACCACTTTGCCTCACAGATGTCCTCTCACATAAAATTTGAGAAAATTTCCCACGAATGCGAACAATTTAAGGACAAATATCCTCATGGGCATGTTAAAACTTTATTTAAATGACAAAATTTATTCTTAGCTCCTGCATCCAAACCAATTGATCATAACCCTTATGTCCAACTTTAATACGTGAACAGATAAGTAAAACTGAACAAATTCTTATGGAAAAAAAAGAGAAGTATCTCTCACCTGAGCTAGGGGCCATTTGAAGGCTGTGAACAAGTTGGACATCACGAGATGAGCTTAGATAACATCATTCAGAAGGTCTGGTTCGAGAGAGAAATGTACGCCCACAAAATGACTGACGGTCGCGGCAAAGTATGCCGGCCGTAAGCGCATTTTTAATTTCATAGATTACAAATTCTTGGAAAAAGATACGAGTAAGCAGTAGACTTGTACAAAAGACGGGGACCAAACCGTGGAGAAGTACTTGTGCCGAATTTGATATGCAAATCAACCCATTGTGCATAATTAATGAGGTCCTTTCGATCCCTGTGAACGAGTGCTAACCGCGTTTGGTCTTCCCTTTGGTCGCCAAATTGAACAGCACGCATCTATAATACCCAGTCCATCAGCTCTTCATCACGGTCACCTGTAATAGTGTTATACTTCGCTAGTGCATACATGACAAATTATGATTATCCTCCCTTCTAGCAACAATGGTGGCTTGATTCGACAGTTTCTGGAAGGAGTTGAAACATTAGCGCCGAGGTAGGCTTGCGGGATTTCCTCTTAGGCACTTGTGCGATTCTGTGGAGAAAAGCAGTTACAATAATGCACTTGCACTAAAGTCTCGAAGAGATCAGACGTAAATTTGGGTAGATTCGAGCGCACGAACAAACCATCGACACTCATCGACACTGTACGTACTTAATAGGAGAAACGAAACGGAATTGAATTACACGAGATTTTAAGCTCAAATACTTGAAAACTAAGCTTACGCGTAACGGAAAGATAATTTCTTCACTCTCTTTAAAGAAACAGTAACTGCTGTCTTTCTCATGACGAATTCCCATGAAAATCAAAGTCAACCAATGCAAGGCGGAAGTAGTCGAAAGTCATTTAACCTCGAGCGGTTAAGATATTGAATAGCCAACAATTGGTTCATCTATTCGTTATAAACTGTACTGTTTATCGGTTGGAAATCAAATGAAGATTTCATTATCTCAGGTGACCTATTTACTAACTGGAGATGGTGCGAGATGAAGCGAAAAGATAACTGAAGATAGTCAGAAAAAATTAGCGGCCTAGACCGCATTCATATCAGATTGGGTTACCCTCCCTGATTCATATAAAGCAACAGCTAAATAATTCTGCTAGATTAGGAAAACGAGATTCATTGTTAGGGACCATTCCATTACTTTGACCTGAACACTGGAAAACTTGAACCATTTACAGACTTCAAAAAAGTTTGTCAAATCTCTGTAAAATGTAGACATTTCCTTTGTAAATTGCAATGTCTGTAAACGTGCACACTTACAGAGATTTTATGAACCCTATAAAATCTCTGTTGATTCGACCGAATTTTACGCGTCCAGACCCCATTAAATGTCTGTGAAATCTCAATGTTTTCTGTGTAAATTGTAAGCAAAATTTACAGAGATTTCATTAAGTTTGTAAAAATCCTTGTAAAATCTCAACGTATTCTCTGTAAAAAAAAAACTCTAGGAAAAAACTCTGTAAAATAAAGAACATAAAATGTCCATAAAATCTTCGTAGAAATCGAACCAAAATAACTGCATGAAATGTTAATAGAATGTACACAAATAAAAAGCACACAATGTTAATCAAAATTGGGTGTAATGTTCGTAAATATACAAGGAGTACCACATGAAATCTCAGCAAAATGTTCATATTTTCTCTGTAAAAGACAGAGGGAAACAAACCAGGATGAAAAACGCCCGAACACAAAATCCCAACAAAATGTCTATAAAAAATGAACAAAAGCTGGACCACAATGTGTCTGTCGATAAATAAAGTGCACACAATATCTTCAAAAGATCTGTATTTTATTGCAAAATGTTAACGTTTTCTTTCCAAAAACGAGCTGGTACTAAAGCGACCTGAAAAACGCTAAAAACGTCAGTGGCCGTGAATTTTTCAGGGCCGAGCTTTCCAGTTCATCGCCACTGAACATTTAACGGCATGAAAATAGGTATCTTTTCTATTGCAATTGCCGTAGGATTTGTATAATTTACGTCCCTTAGCTTTATCGTTTCTTATTAACATCGGAAAATTATATTTGCATTCCAAACGGCTGCTGGTATAACTCACAATTGGAGTTACTAATGTTTTATGTTACACTGAACTGTACGAGGCGTGCACCCGCCAGTTCAGAGGCATTAAACTAGACAGAGAGAAAGACAGATTACACGCACGCTACACTGGACAATATAAGGCGTTCCACCCGCTAGTAGAGAGGAATTAACTATAGAGAGAGAGGAAAAGAGATAAAAAGTATGTTACACTGAACCGTATAGGCGTGCCGTGCCACCCGCCAGTTCAGAGGGGTTAAACTAGAGAGAGAGAAAGAGAGATTACATGTATGTTACACTGAACTGTACGAGGCGTGCCACCCGCCAGTTCAGAGGGTTAAACTAGAGAGAGAGAAAGAGAGATTACATGTATGTAACATACATGTAATCTCTTTCTCTCTCTCTAGTTTAATATTTTAGGATGTCAACAGGCTGCAGTTGACTGAAAGATGATCACAGAGTTGCCACTCATCAGGATAAAATTATACTGATTGCTTTTCCCAGACCATAAATAGATGACCACCCAAGACAAATTCCTTTGGCAATGAAGTTGGTGTCCTTGATACTCTGATGTGCTATTTTTCTTTCTGTAAAAGAAAAAAAAAACACTTTAAATGAACTAAACTGATTGAAGGAACAAAGAAAATGCTAGCATTTGATTTGTATGATACAACACAATATAATTATGTATCTACGCATATAGATATACATGTACATGTATTCCTTAATGTTGAAAACATCACTTATGTGCATTAGCCTCCTTTGCAGCTGCTGTTTGGGTCTATCCTTAATCCCTCCCCACTAATATCTGGTGAACTAAGCTGGAAATTCCATTCCCATTGTGTCTAAGTATTCAATCTGGAGGGAGAAGAGAACTGACAAAAATGGCTGCAAAGGAGACTACAGGAACTTACATGTAGCCACCAAAATTTAACAGCCATGATGTGATTAGTCAGTTCCTGGGAAGGGAATGTCCGGCTCCGTTCAGCAGATGTTGGTGGGGAGGGAGAATACGACCAACATGTAAGTAACAGCTGCATAGGAGGCTATTACAGTGTACTGTATGTGCATCAATTGGTCAACACTGGATAGACCATCAATAAGGAAAGATTCGGTGGGTCAACCGTACACAAAGATTGATTATTTTAAAGACTTGGTTTGCCTGGACTAGGGACTGTTATTGGCTGTGAAAAGCTTCTGTAACTTACATGCATTGTAATATTAATCATTATGCCTTCAAGGAAAAGCAATGGTAATAAGACTTTACTGTGGAGGCTATTTCATGCTTAGTATAGGCTTAACATATTACAGTTTGCATAAAGGCAAAAAAATTGGGTAGAGTTAATGTGGTGGCAATGACAAGTACATGTACCTTACTGTTACAGCAGCATGTATAAGGTATGAAAAGGAAATTACTATTAGGGGTAAACTTCAAAGGACTCTTTGTAGCACATATGTATGATACCAGATTGGCTAGAAGAAAAAATTGCTTGTACTGCAGGTCACATTAAGTTTTATTTAAAGGAGAGATGAATTTTTTTTTTTTGGAGCAGGCAATTTGAACAGTTTCACTTTATTTTTTTTCCATATGTCTTACACATTGTTACAAGATAAATATGTATTAAAATACAAAAGATAAATAACAAAAAAATGAGAAACATAATGGCGAGGATGTCCATAGAGAAACCATTGGGGCTTATACAAGCTAACGGCTCCTAAAAAATTACAACTTGGAAATCATGATTTTTAAGGATACTTCACAAATTAATGTGACCAAGTAAGCTGAAGCCACTCTAAGGGCACTAAGGCCACAAGGTAGCAAGCATTACACCTTAAACCTGGGGTAAGGTGTAATGCCTGCTACCTTGTGACCTTAGTGCCCTTAGAGTGGCTTCAGCTTACTTGATCACATTAATTTGTGAAGTATCCTTGTCACTCCAGCCACATCCCACAAGCTTAACTCAATCATGATTTTTAGGCACACATGTAGCTTATTTAATTAATCAATACATTTAGGTTACCAAAGTGAGTGAAATAAGAAATACAACATGATAGTAATGCATTAAACCCCAGAAAGTTGAAAACAAATCCAAGTTCCAGATGGGATTCAAACCCACGACCCTCCGCGATCTAGATGGATGCTCTAACCACTGAGCCACTGGACACTCTGTGGTGTGCAAGGGTGAAATGTGGGCTTTGACTGGAACCGCATCATGCAGTCACACAGCCATCTTTGATATGCCTCAATATGCATCTTTGATATGCCTCAATGTGACTGCTCGATGCAGTAAATAATTATGTGTGTGCCAGTCATTATTTGGCTGTGTGACCGCGTGATGCGGTTCCAGTCAAAACCCACATTTCACCCTTGCTCACCATAGAGTGTCCAGTAGCTCAGTGGTTAGAGTGTCCGTCTAGATCGCGGAGGGTCGTGGGTCCGAATCCCATCTGGAACTAGGATTTTTTTCAAGTTTCTGTTTGGGGCTTCATGCATTACTATCATGTTACATTAAGGTTACATGTAAAAAGCAAGTACACAAACAAACACACACCGGCAGCAAAACATAAAACAACACATTCAAAATAGGAGTAGTCAATAGAGGGGAAATGTTCTTAATTCAAATTTCAACAGAGAAATACTGTCAGCATTCTGAATTTCTAAATGAAAGGAATTAAACAGTTTAGGTCTGGAAACTTATTGCAAACTGTCTGATATTAGTTCTACACAGTACAGTTGCAATGTCTAGTATTGTGACGATGAATATGACTTGTAAGCAAACACAGTTCTCTGAATGCATCAGGAGGGAAGCCTTTCTTGAAAAGTAACGAACTTTCCAATTTGAAATTGGTAAATATTAGATAGTTCACCTAACTGATGATCATAGGGTATGGACAAATACACAAATATACATGTATTTTACAGCATTATTTCATTCTTTTAAAGTGGGAGCACAGTAATTTAAGACATACAGTGTAGTGTAAAGCCCTGGCCAAACTACATGTATCCAAACTATAGTGGAAAAACAAGCTACTGGTACAACTTGATGCTAAAATGTAATTTAAAACATACATGTACACTGTAGCACTAAAGTGGAAACCAAAAGTGCTTCGCGTTTATGTTTATGGTACCAGAGCTGTTCAGTGTTCGGTGTGAAGTGAGAAAAAATCATGGAATGGTTAAGAGAACAAGCTGAAAAGGGTATGTTCCATACCGTTTTACAGTTATCATTGCAAAAAACACCCGTGTTTAGGGAGATGATTAGAATCAACAAGCCCGGATCAGTAATCAGAAATTTTTAACGCTGTTGAACCAGACATCTGCAAAGAGAGCCCGAAAATAGCAACTATTGATTGGCTAGCTGGGTGAATGTGACTTGCATCAGGATACAGCTTTGTTGGAAGAGCAGTAAAACACTGCAACATTTTTTTCATTGAGCAGAATTGTTGGGCGTAATGTTTGATGAAAAGCAAACTCTATCCAACACTTGATCTAGCAAAAATTGTTTGACAGACATCATCCAACATGGGCGGCCAAACGGTCGAACAATCTTGCAATGTTAAATCCAACTTTGTTCAATAGTTTGACCAGGACTTAAAAGAAATCACAAGCCCATCATGCTGATGTGATCTCTTTTATGTTACACTGGATCAAGGTTGCATGAGGTGGAACAAAAATTCTGAAGACGACAAAAGGTTCAATAATGGTCACATTCCATCATCATGCTATGTTACAGAAAGTTCTTACCTTAAAAGGTTTTACTTTTCTTTGCAACTTGAGCATACACTGTAAAGTAGTCTGCCATATACTGCACATGTAACTACATGTATTCAGCCTGAAGATTAAAAAAACCGGATGTCAAGGCCAAGTATAAACATATACACTGCACTGTACAGTTCAGAAACCAGAATGAAAATATGAGCTTAAATATTGAAAAATATGTGCATGTTAACATAATACAAAATGCTACATACATTGGCCAGGCTGAAAGATTCAAAGATTCAAATCTTGAGTGCCAGAGGATCATTACTGCCACGATCTCCCAAACAATACTGTTACATGTAGATGGTCTTGGTGTAGGTCTCTGGAAAACATGATCTACTTTTTAAGTGTTACAAGCCATGATGGCAGGCCTGAAGACAGTCTTATAATTATTTTGTATGCTCAAGCATGTCAACACTGTGTCTTAACCTTCTAATGACCAAGCATCATTGCAGTTTGCAGGGATGACGCAAACATTAATTCATGTTTGTATGTCCTCAACACCGCCTGCCTAGATTAGCTCGCTATTTGCAGGCGGTGTTCATTGTAAGTAATTTTTTTTGGAAGACTCAATAAACTTGAAACTTGAAAAGGATTGGTGTTAATGCTGCAATGGCACATGCAGATATGATTGGGCCTAGGAGTTTTATGCTTGTTCCATGAACATGAAGCCATCTTGAATGTTATTCTTCATTACACACAACAACTAGACAATCATACAGTCTAAATGGTATGAAAAACACCCCAGCAGTAATGAAATTTCAGAAATGCAGGAGAATAAACTGTAATTACAGCATGGTCTTCATTGCACATTCTCATTACAAGCCATAAACTGAAGCTTGTTAAATGACTAATTATTGTAAAAGTTAAAAAAAGGCAAAAAGCAGTGAACATACAACCTTATGATGCAAAAAAATAAATTTAAAAATTTTAGATAGTTCCACTTGCCTTTGATCTGCTCTCATACAGTGATGGTCTCACTGACAGTTGTAATACTTGAATAAGCTATCACTACAGTCAATAAAAGGAGGCACATGCCATACAATACTCGGTAGCTGTTTAGCACAACTATTGCAAAACAAAAGTAAGGCTCCAAGCATTTCAAATACAATCAAGCAGGATAGAGATTTACCGGTATGTTTTAACACCCCAAATACTTGCCTGGACACAAGCACTGTACTATGGAAAAAAAAACAGCATTTGAAGGTCATTTCTACATGATACACAGTAAATAAAGCAAGTTAACTACAGTGTAATTTAATTGACATATTACTGTCTACTGTGATTGGGATAAAAATATATACAACTATAAATTAGCTTTGTCTCTATTTCTTTTCTCGTTGTAAAAAAAAAGTCAGGACACTGATATGAAATCAAGCAGACTTTATTGGACGGCAGCTGTGGCCAGAATTAATTTTGTACCACACAATTTTTTGGTCGAGTTAGCGTTAACAGAATTAATAGTTGCATTACCACAACAGTAGGCACATCAATGAAGATGTGAACACTCAAAGTAAAAGACCCATCTTCAGCCTTGATGCATTACAGGGCTGTACACGCCGTGACCAATAATTCATGAATTTCGTGTGACATGAAATTCCTTAGACCTTTGAAGCCCTTGTTTTATCTCACAATTAATGGCCGCAAATATGTTTTCTGTTTATTCTTCTTCATTTTTCTTTTACAGACTGTATTACTTTGGGAAAGTTTTGTATATCTATAATTTTTGTAAATTTTGGCCCATTTAAAGTCAGAAGAACCAAGTGTGGCAACATGGTAATGGCCAATTCATACAGCATTGTTTTTTTTATCAAATTTAAAGTACTTACATGACATGTACTGTAACAAGAAAATGAGGTTTCATGTTGGGTGCTTTTTGCCTTGAAGTTTCTACCAATTCACTGAGGGCCAACTTACTGCAATTTGGAAACTGATTTGATGATGAGTAAATTGTGTATATGTCTGGATAACTGTTTTCCTCATGTTTGATGTTTTTACTTCAAGGTCAGTTTGCATAATGGACTATGTGGCTTGGCTCCACTCTTCAGTGTAAATTCAAACTGACTTGTCATTGTGTCTCTTTATGAACTGCAATTTTCATGCCCCATTGGGCATTCTACAATTGTCTAAACTGAGTGATAATTTCTTTCTTGATGAGATCTCTGTGATGAGGTCTACACTGCTGTTGCTTTGTTTTGCTCCTACAGCTGTATGCTTTAGTGTAGAGCTAAATGTTTCCTTCCTTTAACAACCACACAATTTTAAAACAAAAAAAGATGCCAATATTGGATCAAGGGAGAAAAATAGGCCTTTAAATTGGAAAGCTAATTTCAAAAGATGTCCACATAGTTCCATACAACTGTACATAATTACCCAGGTGGAAATCTTATTAAGATCTTACAAGATCTTACAAGATCTTGTAAGAATCTTGTAAGATTGCAATTAAGATTAAGATCTTAGTAAGATCTTGTTTAAGATTTCACATCTTAATAAGATCTTAGTATATATTTTGTCAAATCTTAAAAGAAAAATTCAGTTTTAGGCATTTTAAGATCTTGATAAGATCTTGATAAGATCTTGTAAGATCTTAACTGAATCTTGGTAGGATCTTAATGCAGATCTTAACATCTTTTATTTTAAGATTCTTAAAGATTTTAGTAAGATCTTAGTTTATTTCATAATCTTAATTCTTACAAGAATATGAAATTCTAAGCATTTTAAGATCTTGATAAGATCTTAACAGAATCTTGGCAGGATCTTAATGCAGATCTTAACTTCTTACATGTTAAGATTCTTGGAAGATATTAATAAGATCTTAGTACATTTTATAATCAATAATCTCACAAGAAAATCCAGTTCTAAGCATTTGAAGATCTTGATAAGATCTTGAAAGATCTTAACAATTCTTTTGAACATTCTCTTAGAAATCTTGACAGGATCTTTATGCAGTTCTTAACATCTTCATTTTAAGATTCTTGTAAGAATGTTCAGACAATGTAAAGTTAGGCTGTTTGGAAGAAGAATTAAGCCAGGCATGTTAAGATCTTAAATAACATGAAATCAACTGACAACATTAACATTGACTAATTTATTTATCTAATACAGTCGAGTCAGGTCAAATGTACCCCCCTAGATTACATTAATGAGTCGATTATTTAAACAGTGAACCTGTTAGTCGTTTGGAATAATGCAATCATTTTTGAAAAATTTGAATCAAACTTCGATTGCTGATTGGACTAATCGAACAAAAGATGCTCCTTATATGGGAAATCGAAGCGTCCAACATGGCGTCCAGTGGTGAGTGGAAATGATAGGTGAAAAACAGTATTGTAAATTTTATTATCGAGCAGTTTTTTTGCTTTCTACATCCCATAGAGCTTGTAGAAGTCTTATTTGTGATAAAAGGATTTCAGGTGAAGTTCCAGCAAGTCTTCTCGTCAATAGTTTTGGTTGTTTACAACGCTGTATGCTATCACACATCAGCTGTGTTTAATTTCACTCCGTAGGAATTTATTATTTTTAGGATTCTTGGAAAGAATAATATTGTTGGATTTTAAAGGGCTAAAAAAGGTGTGCTCTATTAAAAGAGATGACAGAAATAAAGTGTCGTTGGTCGCATGCGTTTTTCAAACACATCCATGGACATAGTCCAATCAGCAATTGAAGTTTGATTCGAATATTTAAAAAATGATTGCATTATTCAAAACAACGAACGGGTTCAATGTTGAAATAATCAACTCATTAATGTAATCTAGGGGGTAGGCTTGACCTTACTTGACTGTAAACATTGACTAATTAATCACAACAAATTTAATCATTTATCACAACCCACTATGAGCCACAGTTTTATGAAAATGCCATGAATTTTCTGTGAAAACCCCATGAAAGCCATTTAATGGACCATGAAAACTGCAAAATGTAATTTCATGGGTTCTCTTTTGGCCATAAATTTTCCATGAAAATGACTGGCATTTTATTTCATGACCCATGAATTTGATAAGGAGATACATTCATGGGCCATGAATTTGCCATGAAACTTGTCACATTATATATTTCATGGCCCATGAAAGTCATGTGTTTGGACTTTCGTGGGCCATGAAAATGGCTGGTGGTGTGGTCTTCGATTTCATGGGCCATTAATAATCCATGAAACTTGACACAATGTCTTTAATGACCCATGAAAACATACTTTTCATGGCATATAAAAAGATTTCGTTTACATTACTGATTTCATGGGTCATGAATTGATGATTCTAGGACTTAAAAGGTGGGAATCATGAAAATTCACCACACATGCCTTGAATAAATTATAGTTGATACAGACTTTTGAAATTTTATTTATTAAAATTGAAAGGCAATCAAGAAAGGACAAATAGATGTCACTACCTTGCATCAAAATTCAAGCCAACAGATCATAGACCATAATAAAGGTGTTAGACTTGTAAACTTGTACCAGAACAATACTGGAGCAGTACTGGGATGACAATAAAAGTAGAATAAAAATGGGACAATGTGCCGTAACAAGTGACCAAAAGAATAATATAATTTAAAACGAAAGAAACATGGCGACCGGATTAAGTGTAGACCACACTAAGGGGCATAGCTAGGATTTTTCAAGGAAGGGCCCACTGTGTGTCACACCTTGGGTACTTCCCAGATTGTCATGGCAACATTCATGCTGTGTTTTACCAAAAGTGACATTAATTTTGTTCGGATGGGCAAAAAGGCTAGAGGGAGGGACAAGCCAGCCATTTTCATGAGTTGTTTAGACTGAAGGAAACTTCTCATCATAAAACGTGATCAGCTGAAATATCTTATCACAGTTCCATTCAAATAAAGATGATTCTTCGTAATCAAAATCCACGGCCTGATTTTTCAGCTCTCTACAAAAGTCTTTATACTGCCACTTTATAGGGGTAAACATATTACTGGTAGCCCAGTAGTTTCCATTGTGGTCCACAATTGATTATTCCTAGGAATTAGGATGAAACCAAAGGCTTGGAATTAATTAGAATATCTGGGAATGTTCCCTGATCAAGTTAGGAATAACTTGGAATTACAAGGAATTCCCAAAAATTCTAAGACTAAACAAAAATCCACAAAAATCGCATTTGGAATTGCTGGAAATGTCTTGGAATCAATGGTAAGCTGAGACATCAAAATGCAAATTTGAGCAATTTGTGGCCATTCAATATCAAGTTAAAGTTCCACCACAGTGACTTTAAATTAAAAAAAGACTGCAAAGTTTTGTGATTCTTTAAGACCAAGACTTTAATTCTTTCAAGGAAACAAATTTATGATTAAGCCTACTTTGAGCTTAACTTATATAAACACAACATAGTACAAAAAGGCAAAAAGACAATTACATAAAATAAAATGCAATCCTTAAGTCACACATTTACTCAGTGATTTATCCGGAAAGCTCATGAAATTTACAAAGTCCTTTGAAATGAAACGAACGTAAGACTTAAAAGCGAGCGAGAGTTAGCGATGGATTTTTCTCACCTCCACGAACTCGTTTGTTCCTTCGCTATCTCGTCAGCGTTCGGTAACAAACATCTAAAGCATGTTTTGTACTCAGCTGAAGATGAATCTCTTCCTAAAGTGTGTTTTCGTCAAAATCTTCGCCAGAAATTGGATTCATATCCTCGAATTACCGATGCAAACGAAGCGAGCACTTGAACAGAGATAATTCACTTGAAGACCGCAATCAAGTAGTCCAGTGGATGTTACTCAGCAACAGCCAATAATAGTGCGAGAATTTTCACGTGACTATCTCGTGCTTTTCAGCGAACAAAGAACCTCTATTCATTCTCTCTTGGCGCCTATCTTTGAATTGTGTTTTCGGTTGGTCTATCGTGCGAATAATTGTAGGTTTTTTGTTTCGCATAGATGGTTTTTTGAGTGGTTTACAGGGTGAATAACAACAGCCTTATTATAGTAAACGAAAGGCTGAAGATTGTGGCGCTGATGTCAAAGGAAATGAACGCATCACCGTGGATTTAGAGGTCGGCAAGCCATTTTTAAATCGAGAATTTTGAATGTTTTTGGTAAGTAAATAAGTTTACTCTGTTATTAGAAATAGGAACAGTTCTTAAATTATAAAAGCCCATAACTTGTCAACGGCACAGTAAAACTGTGAACAAGATCATCAGAGTGCTCCTCGGCAAAGTGTAATCCAACTGTTGTAAAACTACAGATCGAGTTAACTTTTGGTCAGTTATTCGGTAGGTCTAGCTGAGATCTTAATTATCTTGAGTACTCTAACGAATTCATGACTAAACCAGTCTAGAACGACGCTACATGTAATTTGCTAATAAAAATATGTATGTTTAGCATTTTGGATACAAGGTTTGTTTTGCTGGATTTTGAATTTGGCTCGACACTAAATTCAATTTAACTTTTATTAAATCGACACGACAGTAGCGTGACGTTTGAAACAGGCCTTATTTTTGTTTCAGACATGAATAAAAAATACAACCTGGAGCGGGACATGTTGACAACCTCATCCGCGGACAGCAAAAGAAGCTCCCTGAACAATACAAAATTTAAATAAATGAGCTAAGTCTACTGTTTGCCGTTTTTGCTTTCATCTTGTTCCAGTTCATGTAAATTTAATATTCACATGTACAGATCTCAAGATCGGCTTTCCCTTGAATGCACAAGTTTGAAACATAATTTTTACATTTTTGAAATATTTATGACACTAATAATCATTATATAAATTTGTGATTTGGGCAACTACGCTTAACATTAAAACTTACCTGATACTGTGTACGTAAAACTTTGGAAAAAAAAATCTCTTTGGCCCATGTAGTTTAATAGTTTGACGTGATTTGTCTGTAAAGTGTCACTTGTGTATTGTTAAAATAAAATTGTTGCACAGCTTCAAATCTGTTTCATCCTTTGCTTTCATCAATTAAAGACTTATCTTAGCATTTACTTATTAATTTAATGGCCATAAAGGTCTTAGATTTTCCAGTCAAGGTATGTTTTTCAGTTTTATTGCATTCAGAATTAAATGGAATTTTCATGGTTCTTGTGTGGCATCACCTTCCCCATGAATGTGATGGACAACCCTCAAATGGGGTTAAAAAACCATGGAAAAGCCATGAAAACCTTCAAGGGATTTTCAGGGGCTATGGTTGTTTTTTCACATATGAAAAACCCATGAAACTTACATCATGAAAATACTCATTCTAAATTCATGGGTTTTCCATTATGTGGAAAATTTCATGGGCCATGAATCTGCTGGTTTTCATAGGTTTTTCATGGTTTTTTAATGCTTTTTCTATGGTGGTTTTTCATGGGTGTTTCATGGGTTTTTCAGCATCATTAACATTCCATTAAAATACCATATCATGTGCTATTAAAATTTAATAGCCTTTTCATGACTTTTTCATGGCCTTTTACAAAATGTTGAATATTTCATGGGTCATGAATCTGCTGGTTTTCACAGGATTATCATGGTATTTTTAATGCTTTTTTCATGGCAATTTCATGGTAAAAACCCCAAGCAAAAACCATTAATTTGACAATGAAAACCCCATGAAAAAGTTTTGAAAATACCATGAATTTACTGTGAAAAAAATAATGAGATTTTCATGGATCTTTTCAGATTCTGTCTGCAAGAAGTTACATCCATAGGACCCCGCCAGATGCTTAACACTACCAATAACATATGTACATGTATTGTAGTTTACGGAACCCTTAAAACTGTTGTGAACATTCGCTCTGACGAAGGGCTAACACTAGAAACGTCAGTTTTTTTAATCCCTGTACCGTGGTCAATTTACAATATCAACTCCGTTGATAAACCAAATTAATGCGTACAGCCCTCATACGGGAATTTTCTCGATAGTTTTACAATTAAAGCGCTTGCAGGGCCAAACAGGTCATATGATAATAGCCAATTATACATCATTTAACTTCATTGGAAGATTAAAACCATATATCATTGTCTGATTTCCTCTCTATTACTCCCACAATATTTTCTTTTCTTTTTACACTTGCAGTGACTACTGCACTTTGTTTGTCATTCATCTTGATAAAACTGTTTTATTACAAAAGTAGCCAGTAGTGCTGGCTGTTAAAGATGACCCTCTGATATACATGGTAAACAATAATTTTCCAAATTAGACAGTTAAGGATGTTGCATGTTTGAAATATTTAAAGGGGCAGTATCACACTGTTTTTAGAAACAGACTGAACTTTTAAGTTGATAGCAGCAGCAAGATAAGGCTCAAAATTCCTTTGAAAGGATATTGTAATCAAAGGAAAATGTTTATTGTTTTCAGCAGCAGATGGCCAAGATAGGGATGGGTTTAAACTTGGAAACACTGAGCCAATATTTTTCAAGTTTTCCTCTTGTACCTTGCTAGAAATCGGTTGTAACATATCGGTATTTCAGCTCATTCCTTTACCCTAGATTCACTTAATTTCTTCAAATTAGTGATTTGGAAAGAAGTCCAGTATTAATGAAGTGCTTCCATTTTATAGGCAGTGAATTTTGACCAAAAATCCTGATACCCCCACAACACTGCCACTTTCATCTCTGTGTAAATTTTATGTGACAATCTAACTAAATTGAGTTTCATAGGTTCACTAATTAATTTTAAGTATAACTCCTGACTTGTATGTGAATATTGAGTTCTGTGTTTCAGTTCATTGGAAGCTTTTATTGCATGATTCCTAAATATTCGTAACTTTAAAAGGGGACAGAAACTAAAAGGGAAAAAATTACAGGTTTTCTGTAGATTATATAAATGTGTTTCAGTTCATTGGAAGCTTTTATTGCATGATTCATAAATATTTGTAACTTTATAAGGGGACAAAACTGATTAAAAGGGAAACAATTACAGGTTTTCTGTAGATTATATAAACGTTTTCAAAGTCTTTGTTATAGTTACCACTAATTTCACAATCTTATGGTGTGAGATCTTTTAATAAACTGTTGGTCAAATCTTGATTTTGTATCCTCTATCACCTCTTATGAGTCTTAGCTTGACATTGATATGAACTTAAAATTGTATCAATGCAACACAGTTCAGAAGAATCTTGTATGACTTTTACAAAACTTTGGTAACAATGTTACTTTGCTTGGCGTAGTCACAATGATCCAGACTAAGATTTTATGCTATTCCAGCCTGAGGCTCTTCAGGTCTTACTAAGATTCTTATCAGATTTTACCAAGATCTTGTAAGATCTTACTGCAATCTTACCAAGATCTTGTAAGAATCTTACAAGAATCTTGTAAGAATCTTGTAAGAATCTTACAAGATCTTGTAAGATTCTTGTAAGAATCTTAACTAAGAGGTAAGATAAGATCTTGTTAAGAAACTTAATAAGATTCTTAGTAAGATCTTATCAAATCTTACCAAGATCTTGTAAGAAACCTGTAAGAATCTTACAAGATATTGTAAGATCTTAACTATCAACTGCAAGTTCCTTATTAAGATTCTTATCAGATTTTACCAAGATCTTGTAAGATCTTACTGCAATCTTACCAAGATCTTGTAAGAATCTTACAAGAATCTTGTAAGAATCTTGTAAGAATCTTACAAGATCTTGTAAGATTCTTGTAAGAATCTTAACTAAGAGGTAAGATAAGATCTTGTTAAGAAACTTAATAAGATTCTTAGTAAGATCTTAATAAGATTTCCACCTGGGTAAATACAATCATTGCATTACTGTTGTGCTAACCCTGCTCCTGAAACAGAGTTTGGGTCTTACATTTGTAAGTGTATACATAATTAGTGGATGGGACTTTGTGGAGTCTTGTCATCTAATTTAGAGAAACTTGGAAAGCAAAATTTATAATTGAGTTTCAGTACATTAGTACATTAATTTATGATCACACCAAAAGCTCACTTTGCCACCAACTACAGGTAAATCAATGGCTCTAATTAAGTGTAAGCCAGTTGAGCACCTAGTTTGCCGCAATCATAGCTACCATTCCTTACCTGCACATGCAGTAAGCTTAACCCTTGCTTATATTAAGAACAAACACGGTAATGAATTAGCAAGATAGCATAATTTTATACAGCTGCACGTACTACTGTACTGTAGTTATGCAATGCTTTCGAGTGGTATATACCATGGAAATTACCACTAGTCACTTGTATTTTCTTCGTATAGCAAGCTTTTTGAGATACATATACCCAGCCAGTACTATATATTGGAAATATTACAGTCTAAAACGGCCAATATGCTTACCTTTGAAATCTACAGCAGACCAAGGCAACCATCGCTGAACATGGAGACCAAATACTTGAACCAACAACACTCGATTACCGTGGAAGAAGCTTGCCAACCGGTCGCATATACGTTGTAAAGATCTTGAGGTAAAAAGCCATTCGAAGTGGGAGAAATTCCTCCCAAACTGTCTTCCACGAGTCGAAGTTTGAGTTGAAACGAGCGCCAAAACTACGAATTGCCTACTGGGAATGAATTCGTTTGCGCATGCCCAAGTCTAACCCAACTCCCTCGAGCTCCCTCTCGGTCAAAAGATAATAAAGAACAATAGTACGCAATTTCAAATCATTTACACACCTCTGATGAAGGGCTAAGCCCAAAAAGTATGGTTTGTCTTTCAAACGACTCTTTGGCACTTTACTACCTTTTGTTTTTTAACACTTTGCCTCTCGGCCAAACGGCCAATGCTTATGGCGCCCGAAAGCGAAATCAGCCCTGCCTCCCGAGAAGCACAAACTTGGCGAGGAAATAGTTTTGAGGCCGTCCTTCTTTGCCGCGCGCACTGCTTGCCATTTAAGTTTGAAAATCGTACAATGAATTTTCTTTCACATTGTATACAACAATGATTTCTGTTCATCCCTTTTTCTGCGTAAGTCATGCAGTAATTTGGTCACAGAAGTTTTCGCGTCCTCAAAAGCGACGCAGAAAAAAACAGTGCTGGTAATGAAAATCCTACTCAAAGGCGTTCCGTTATTGTCTGTAAGGAGTAGTACAAGTGTTTTTCTCATACAAGAAATACCTCCAACAGTAGAAACTCAGTTAACTTAACTCCGCATCATGGGGGTTATGTCCTGCTTGTGTCAATTTACAGAGATTTTAAAATACTATACTTGTGTCGATTTACAGAGATTTTAGTGGATAAAATAACCATAGAAAATCTTTGTAAATGTGAAATTTACAAACATTCTTCAGAGATTTTGTTAAGTCTGTAAATTTTTCAGTTTTCCTTCTTAATTCAGCAGTTAAATTTCATAATCATTTCATAAACATTCTAAAAAGGAATGTCACAAAATGTGTATAAAATATCTATAAAAATGATTTTACAGATATTTTGTATGCCATATGTAAAAGTAGGTTAGATTTGAACTCTCACAAAAAGTCTGTAAATTTAAGATTCACAGACATTTCATTAACTCTGTAAATGGTCCAGATTTTCCAGTGGAAGGGGGTGGCGGTGGGGGCTGCATGAAAGAAAGGGGTATAAGGAATTGGGAGCTGGGGGAAGGGGGAGAAAAAATAGTATTCATGTTGATGCAATTTATAACTATTTAAGATACAGCATCAAAATAGAAACCCAAGAGTAAGTTAGGCCATTAAAATTAACTATTGCTGAAAAGGCCTGGCCAGCTGCCTCCTAAATATTGGCTTTCGGCCGAAATGCCAAGGGGGAGCAGGGAGTGGGGTCGGGATTGCTTTTTAGCATAGAATAGTGTGGTAAGGGTCATTACATGTTTTATTTGTTTGAGAGAGGGGTTAGGACATTTTTTTTTCTTGTCACCCACCCGCCCAAGGTATAAATGGTGGATGCTGGGGTCTTTCTGCAGTTACCAGAGAGCATTCTATTTTTTTTTTTCACTTGGAATTAGTCTTTATTTGGAGTTGTTTTGTTTTCTGTCTTCTGTTTCTTTTGTTTTACATCGGCTGTGCTGGGTTCCTGCAGAAAGAACCAAATGCTCTCTCATTGAACTTACAATGTTGCATGTTAACACCCAGGAGACATACTTATGCTCACCCACATGTATCTGGCATTTTTATTGTTTTGGCCAGTCGCTTTCTGAAGAGAGATAACCTTCAAGAGTCGCATAGAAATAGAAATAAGCCACAACAAAAGGCAATCACGTCTTTGTTTGTTTCAACCAAAGTCTCTGTCATTGGTGTGTAACTTCCAGAAGCAAATACCGTAAATCCTGTATTAAGCTCTCCGACTGAAGTGAAAGGCTTATTTATCTCAAGCCTAAAAAAGTGGAGGATATTGAGTATTTCATGCAAACACTAGTCATGTATTGTTTCACCACTTAATTTTCTTTTTATTCATTAATTTCACCAGATTTTCACAAGAGTGCCAAAAGTAACCTGCACAATAGAAACGGCACAAAAACCTGAGTCAGACAAACATTGTCCTTGTGCAAAACACCATTTTCCGTTGAACAAAACCATTTGCAACAAATAAATAAAACAAGATGCCTATAGGCGTTCACGCAGGATGTGTTAGTTGATAAATTTTCAGTAACACTAAATTTGTGAGGGTTATTTACCTGGAACGAGGGGGTATGTCATATATTCACCTGGTACCGCCCCGAGGGCGTAGCCCGAGGGGCGGTGTCAGGTGAATATATCACATACTCCTGAGGGACAGGTAAATAACATGCTTATTTGTCAGTTGGTGAGGTTTTCTAAAAGAAATAGAAGGCCATTAAATTACGAAAAACTTAGTTTCTACTTGGTTGTGTTTTATTTTAAAACTACTTTTAATGGTGTATTGTAGGAGGTGAGGTTTCGACTGTAAACATGTTTTTCTTGATTTTCGGTTTTTGGTTTTGTTTTTACAACAATGCGTATACAACGTGTTTCGTTATACTTGTACACAATGGGACTGAATTAAGTTCTGTATTATTTACACAACAATATGTACAGACGGTTTCTTTTGTTTGCTGGTGTGCGTGGTAAACATGTTTGTTACTTTTGCATAAACAGTGCATTCAGTACTCTACAGTCACGTAAAAGTTGAACGACTGCCGTTAAATTTTGAGAAAAGTGAGCTCTCGGCTAGCACTGTTTGTAAACAACGATGAGCGATGGTGAAGATGGATTTGCTTTGTGAATGGGACAAGTAAGACTCACAGCCAGGATGCTCAGACTCCTGGAGAAAATTATTTATTGATTGAAGGTCCACCCGCTACCAATGTCGTTGCAGCGAGTAAGCCCGACGAAGAAGTTATGGAGGAGAGAAAGGGGAAAAACGCGGTATACGAGTCGTTGCCGATAAAGAGATTGCTAAACGAAGCAGTGACTAGATACCAGCTAACACACGAAAGACCAACGCGTGGTCGTTAACTGTTTGACATTTCCTCTGTGTTTGCTTGTTTTCTTTAGAGTTAACAAGTGATGCGAGACTAAGTCTAGGGGAATACGAGCAGGGGACTAAGTCGAGGGGAATATGAGCAGGGCAAATAAGTATTGCATTGTTTTGCTATTGTTATCAGCTATTGTTTCAGCCTCGCACTCCCCTGTCACAATCAAAGCCGCCACCAACTTTTCAGACAGTGAATAATAATGAGGGGTTATGTAATATATTCCCCTGAAAAGAACAGAGGAAACCGAGCCAATCGACAAATAAGAATGGTTACCCACATCAGAAGCTTTTCATACGTTCAAATTAATGTAAATGCAAATGTAAATAAATAATCAGTATAGTAATACAAACATCGTTCGATAAGTTGACAAGTGAACGCAATCGGTGGTTCGATTCGTGTGAACTCTGGTTCGATCGACGGCACGCTGGCTATCAGATTATTCCCGTTCAATAAACAGAACCACAGTACAGCAAATAAATGCGAGCAACTATAGAATATATAAAACGCAATAAAGTGAACATACTGATTCGATTGGTGAACTCAGTGTTGGTTCGATCGGTGACAGACAAGTTTGAGGCACAGTCTGCAGTTATTTATATTCGCCGATCAATCCACAAAAACAAAGCAAATAAAAAATACTTCAGAATATAAATTTTCATGTTTTTCTAAACAAAATTTTCTCCGGGTAAGCCTCTATTACGGTTGAAAAGCAAAGGCGTTTAATTTTCGCCTTGAGTAAAACGGCGTGAAAACAATGGCAGCGCATTGTGAGTCACTTTGAAGCACTAATTATGGGTTTACCTCGGTGTAAAAACCTGACGAGGTTCTCTTTGTATTATGAGGTATTGTTTTGCTGTACGCTATTGTTTCGAATGTTTTGTTTTCTTTGTTTTACGTTATTCGACAGCCTAAAAGATATGCGAGTATTCTCTGATAGTTTCTAAAACTACTCTGCTTTATTTCCCACTAGGTTTGTCGAGCAGATCTGGTTAAAATGGAGGATCAAAAAGCTAATGTATCTCTGACTTACAAGAGCTATGTCAGGCCCGAGTGGCCATATGAAGATTGGACATGCATCGAGAGAGAATGTGAGAGAGAAGGATTCGAATCCTGTCCTCCTGAACTTGATGACAAGCCAAGTGCCATAAATATGCCGATCAAAGAAGACATTGGAGACAAAGCTGACATCTGTAACACACCCGCTCACCGAAGCGCTCATGGTATTGCAGCCTCTGGGGCAGAAGGAGACGTCCTATCGAGAGTGGAATTGGCTAGTGAAAACAGTAACGAAGCCGTGCAAGGCCAAGCTGTTCAGTATGACGAGTTGGAGGACTTTGAGCCGGACCACTGGGCATATGATCTCTCGGTTCCTCTCGGTGATGACTTACCGCTGTGTCATCTCCTCCGGTTCATGGAACCAGAATTAAATGGCAATGGAATCGACAGCCAAGAAATCCTCGAGAAGATGAATAAAATGATGAAAAAAACATCCGAAAAGCTAGAATCATGCTATGTTGTTTTCGAACAATGTTACATTATTCCAGTAGGCAGTATGGTTGAGCACACGAAAATTGGAAAAGCAGATGAGTTTGACTACGCCATTGTTCTTCCATACTTCGAACATTTCGATAAACTCTTCCCAATAATTTTCCAGAAAGACGAGTCGTTGTTGTATGATAATCCGGCTTACGTGGCCCTCGCGAATGACATCGCCTTGGAAGGTTACACCAAGGAAGTGCAAGAAAACTTCCAGTCAGCAATGAAGACTATTTGGTCTCTGTATGTGGCAGACTTTATCCCGGAGGGATGGGAACTCTCGGAATTGAACTGTCTTGGAGAGGAACAAAGCATAGCTAGAACATTCCATCTTACTCGTCGTTCGGATGGGTTTATTGTGGATATTGATATCTGTTTTTGGATCCCCATTCATAGGTCAACGCTTGAAGAGAAAGGTGAGTACTTCCAACAAAAGGACTACCTCTTGGACAATTGCCTTGACGGCGAGATGAAGTTATATGCCATACTACCCAAAGACCGCAGTTTGGATTATGCCTTGAACACGGTGCGCTTTGCAATGTCTCTAAAGGAGCGAGAAGAATTAAACAAGTATGGACCGAAAAATGGTCGCATACAGTGCTTCAAGTTGGCCAAATGCGTTGCACAAGGCTTTATGCCCACTGTCCAGAAAGACGGAAACTGTTCGCGATGCAGAGATCGCCTCGTAACGTCGTTTGCTCTTAAAAACATCGTTCTCTTCATGGCAAGTAACTACCCCGACGACAAGATGTGGACTGAAGATCAGCTCGGCAACAGAGTTTGCGAGGTGTTTACCATTCTTAATTTTTGCATGAAAGTAAACTGCAGTCAGGTCTCGGCATTTTTTGTACCATATATTATACAACTACAAGGGCCGTGGAAGAGGTACGACTCTGCTAAAGGCGTTCTTGTAAACAAGGCTATTCTCGGTGAGCCTTGCGATGAGGAAAACAACTGCCTCATTCCTGGAATGAAGAGGTTCGAGTCACTTTTCACGGAAGACCCAATTTCCAAGAAACGTCTGCAGAATTACGTTCGTTTTCTTCATGAAAGTGACTGGTGTGCCCCCGAGGTATTTGACCGCTTGGATGAGATGTTGACAGCTTTGAGGGAGAAAGAGGACCAGGAAAGGAAACAATACGCGGAGAATCCTGGTTGTCTTTGTATCCAGCCAGAGATTTTAACCACATAGAGGTCTCGCGAAGTTTCTCTGGAGGTCATATCTCTAAGTTGGATCAGTGTGATTGCACTTTGACAGATGAAATCCAATAGTATGTCAAGGTGGACTGCACTAGTTTCAAAACGTTTCCCAAGTGCGTTTTTGCCGGGGAATCGAATTTAAGCCTATGAGTAACAAGTACGCTCGCGTTTCTAGGCGATAATTCAAATGTTTGTCTTACACAATTTCTGAAAATGTTTTGAGACAAACGATACCACTGCTTTGTTAAAACAATGCGATCAAAAAAAGATAGGTGGCGGTGCCCGTTTCCAAGAAAATGGGAATTTCTTGGCAGACTGGGTTGTGCGCGCGCTAATATCAGCGACCTTGCAAGCCTGATTACAAGTTTTTCGTACTGAGTACCCGCATTGGGTTGGCAGGTCGAAAATGTTCCAAGTGCGCATGCTCAGAATAGATAACTTGAACTCATGGTACTCGCACTAGCTACCTTTAGATTGGAGTAGGGGTGCGACCACGAGGTTTATTTTTCTTCATTACTACAATTAGCACAGAGCGTAAAGCACGAACGAAAACGCAACGTCATATATGGAGTGTGACTCTTGCTGGGTGCCTAATGGACACAAAGCACCAGCGCGTGCTTCATTGACAAGATGTCTTAGTAATACAGTACAACAATACAAATGACCATAACAGAAATATCAGAAAATTACAGAAATAATATAATTTGTACGTAAAGGAACATTTAAATAATATGGAAGGCAAGAGAAAGAAGAATCAAAGGAATGATACACAACCCGGTACGAAAACCCGGAATAAAAAACCCAAAGGGAGGAAAAAAAAAACCGGAAACGTACTCCTCGATCGAATGCAGTGTATCGAGCTCCGAGAATTAGAGCTTTAGACTAACTAAGGAACTAATAATAAGTTTAGTCACTGACAAGACAACGGCTGTCCAAAATGCGAGATAGCCAAAAAACGCTTCTTCGCCGATATTTATACAAATACTCATAGCGAATAATCAAATGTAGTTACGTAACCTCTCTTGAAAGACTGACTAATTAAGAACAAAAGGTTGACACAAATGTGAAAAGAAAACTACGAACCGTAATGAAACAGCTTTTCAACTACACGTTGTTACGTTGAAAAGCATTAATTCATTACTACCCTTCGCACAGAGCGCAAAGCGCGAACGAAAACACAACGACATATATAGAGTATGACTCTTGCTGGGTGCCTAATGGACACAAAGGACCAGCGCGAGAGAAAAAACAAAAGACGAGAAAACGAACGTGCGGGAAAAAAGCAGTCTACCACAAAAAAGCAAAAAAGTTACAAATCGATTTCTCTAGATACCGTAAACTTATCTTTGGTACTAACATCTATATAACTATTCTTAGAATAAACTCTCCAGAAATACCAGCAACGCTTGATGCAGTAGCGCCGCCCTTTTTGAGGCTATGACTGCCATAGCTGTCAACAACTTTGACAAAAATTCTTATAGTCTCGCGAAAAATTTCATTAACTCTAGAATAAGAGAGAATGTTGAAGGCCAGTGCCTTTGGATGAAAGTCTACAAACTAAAGGCTGAACAGGATTATCAGGCAACTTAAATAACATTTTTTCAGTGATGGAAACAGGACAAGTAATCTTGCCTGACCTTGCAAAATAGAATAAATGTCCTTGAGAACGTTGATCATTCTTACGCTTGGGACAAAAAATTTGACACATAATCAGACAAAATAGAAATATGACTTCTGTTGATGCGAATAACTTCGTCACAACGCATGAGGCCAGCAAGAGCAATAATAAAAATAAAATGGGTTCTAAGGTTAGAAAGGGAAGCCTGAGGAGTGTTAAAATTTTCTGCCACTTTAGTGACTAAGTCAACGTTAACAGGCTGTTTCCGTTGAACAGGTCTACCCAGTAAACGTTAGAAGCTTCCAAAACTTGCTTAACAAGACAGCATTCGGTTGGAGAATTAGCTCCAGCAACCTCATGAGCCCACCTAGCAGCAAAAACAGCAGCTTCAATAGGTGCAGGAGAATTACAAGATTCAATTTCTCTCTGAGATATAAAGAAAGCAAAAAAGGAGAAACGGGGAACTGATTATAGCCTACATTATCCATTTCCCATTTTTTCCAATTAAGCCACGCATTTTTATACTTAACAATAGGTGGTTTTCACGTTACGTCATCGCGGCGATGCTGGTGGACGTAAACAATAGATCTATCGTTAGTTCCTTTTGTTCGTCCACTAACATTTGTTCGTTTCATCATTGTTATCTGTGTCTCCAGAGATTGATTGCAAACCAGCTATGAAAGACGTAGCTTTTGAGCAAAGTACGAAAGCAGGGAGCGAGTCGGCTAGGCCCTTCAACTTGTCAGACATAGGCTGAAATCTCTGGTACCATAATCCAGCTTGAAAAACGTCAATATGAAGAAACAAATAAAAGAGCAGAACATACCTGTAATCAAGAAAACTTAACCAACGCGCTTAGCAAGTGAAATCCAGACGAAGAGCGAGAACATTAAAATTGGGCATGCACGAAAAAACGGACCTTAAGTTAGAATAAACAAAAGATGAACCCTTGCCGGGAATAAACATAACGCGTGATTAAAGTAAAAAACAAAAATCCTTAACAAACTCTTGAAATAAAAGCGGGCGATCAAAAGAACATAGCAACGGCCAAAAAGGCGTAGATTTCCACTCTGGCACAACTGCTGCAAGTGAGTGACGCTGTTCCCAGCGTGTACAATACGAACAACGTTCTGGTTATCTGAAAAGATCCTAACTTTCTTACCAATAATAAAGTTCTGAAAGTTTTTCAAAGCCAAGAAAACAGCCAGTAATTCGCGAAAAGAAGAGCTCTTTGCACGTTCAACAAAACTCCACATTCTGGAACAAACCACCGTTCACCACCAGAAGAGATGTGAGCACCATAGCCAGACTCGCTGGCATCGCAGGTTAAAACCACGCTAGACGACTCAAAGGTCTATTGATTGGATAGTCGTTAAAGGTTTCAACGTGCATTACCGAAAATTTAAATTCATGTAAGACTCCTTCAGGTGCAACAAGAACATAATACCACGAATGTCGCAATTGAATGAAAAAATACATTTGTCTAGTAAATAATCTGGCAATAGGCCCTAACGCAACAGTAAGGGAAATCGCAAATCCAGAAACACGAGCTACGTCCCTAACACAAAGGTTAGGAAATTCGTCAATAAGACCAGTCAAAACTGACTCTAACTTCACAATCTTTTTCTCCAGGACGATAAAAAGCATTCGAACTGTATCAACGATTATCCCCAACCACTTCCCAAACTGACGGGGCTCCCAATCGGACTTCTTCTCGTTCGCCTTCCAGCCAGAAAGCTGGAGATCAGACCTGACTATTTACTAGCGCACAGAGCATCTAATAACGATCTGCAAGCAAAGATTCCATCATCAATATACACAATAGCAAAAATACCAAAGGATCTCCAAAGAGCGACGAAAGGTTTAAACACCTTCGTAAATAAATAACAAGCTGAAGACAGACTGAAGGGCAAAACTCTGAAAACAAATACCTAACAACACCATCGAAAGACCACGAAAACCCTAGAATATTTCAAAAATTAGAGCTCGAGTTAATACCCAGGGCCGGGTTGTTCGAAAGCCGATGAACCCTAATCCAAGATTAAAAATTAACCAAGGATTTTATTTTTCTATCCACGAACGTTATTCAATGCTAATATTCTGCAAAATTTTAAATTAGAGGACGTCAATCCTGTAAAGCAAAAAGAAGCAAAAGAAACTTTCATCCAAAAGTTAAAAACTGTAACCAAAGTTTGCCCTAATCCTGGATTAAGTTAATCGGCTTTCGATCAACCGGGCCCAGAGGAAGATAACCCGACTCAATGTCAAAGGTAAAAACCCAGAAATTCTCACGAAACATAACCGCCAAAGTAGGAAGACCTTCATATTTAAACTTAAAGTTCTTAACGTAAGGATTAACGGATCTACTAAGATCTAAAACTGAACGGAACTTATTACGACCAACTACGACAGAAAGCGGATTACAACAAAAAGGCCTCGCAAATACTTCTATCACGCATCTATTCAGTAAAAGCTCGCTAATAACCTTGACAACAAAATCTGCATTACTAAGCGCACTTCTATTGTTCGTAAGGAAACAAGGTGGAGGTAGAACAATGAACGGGATCATGTAACAGTTCAATAAAAAAATCCTTAGGGCTAAAGGCCTGTGAATACATGGAAATGTTCAATTTAGCATTTATTTCCGGTTTTAAATCAAGCAATCAGTTCACAAGTCAGCATACCACTGAGTGAGTCAATCAGCTAGTTAATATCTGCCTACCACTGAGCCAACCAGGCAGACAGCCAGCTTGCTGTGTCAGCAAGATGGCCGGCTACCCAACCATGTCATGTATTCAGTGAGTTGTTCAGTCCAGCCTCCAGTTAGCCAGCCTGTCAGTTTGTCTCTCTCAAACAGTCAGCTTGTCTGTGAGTCATATGCTGCCCGTTAAAGCGCGATTTTACGTTCTTCCGCTTATTCCCCGTAATAACGTAATAAGAGCGATCTTCTCCCTAATTTGTAAGCTAAATGGTTCTCTCCGTCTCTTTTCACTGCTAGTCTAGCTTTTAACTGGCTCTCTCCAGATTTTAGAATAACAGAAAAAACATACCATTCTTAACTGTCCCTTGAATAGCGTAACAATGTAGTACAGCTGTAGTTCAACAAAATTAAACATTCACTGCCAAAACGACGTAGTATGCCGTAATAGCGTAACAACGTAGTAGTACGAGGAAAATTGATTCACAGCAAAACAATCCCGTAATAGCGTGGCAACTTAATACTCGACAAAAATCCATTCACAGCAATCTAAAACCACAATCACTGAACAACTTCACACGCAAAGCAATCTCAAAACGATTTTTTGCATGTTCATGTTTTCATACAGATAAAATTCAGCTCATGGGGCCTAACACGGCGAGCTGGCGCGACACAAAGTCTAGTTTAATTCAACTTCGAAAGCGGCGAATAAGCGCGACACATTCTTAAGTTTCATTGAACTCCTCTGGCATGGTATACTGTGACTCACCACACAGCCAGCCAGTCATCCCACCAATCGACTACAGCTGAGGCCAGTCATCTCTCGAGTCAGCCCACCAACCAGTCAGTTCATCTGTCAGTCAGTCAGTCAGTTTATCAGTCAGTTCATCAGTCAGTTCATCAGCCAGCCAGTCAGTTATTCATCCAGTTCATCAGTCAGTCAGCCAGTCAGCCAGTCAGCCAGCCAGCCAGCCAGCCAGCCAGTTATTCAGTCAGTTCATCCCTCAGAAGTCAGTTCATCAGTCAGTCAGTCAGTCAGCCAGTCAGTTCATCAGTCAGCCAGCCAGCCAGTCAGTTCATCAGTTAGCCAGCCAGTCAGTTCATCAGTCAGTCAGTCAGTCTGTTCATTAGTCAGCCAGCCAGCCAATTAATCAGTCAGCCAGCCAGCCAGCCAGTCAGTTCATCAGTCAGTCAGTCAGTCAGTCAGTAGACTGCGAGTATTCTCTAATTTCGGCGATAGATTGTGGGGCGGGCGAAAGACAAGCGCGCGCGAAGTTGCGAGGAGGCGCGACGCGAAGGGAGCGCCAAACATTAGAGACTGCAGACAAAGCCAAGGAGTGTGAATTAAGCGCGTACATTCCAAGCGCAAAACTCTCATTGGCTCTTTCTTAAAATCTGTCAACAGTACACAAGCCGCTGTCAACACTCATAACAACATTGATTCGGTACAGATTACACCACTTTGACAAGAGGTTTTTCACCCGGGGTTTTTCAATTCCATTCAAGACCACTAATTCTTCGATTTCTGAGCGATCAGGGCGATTTATGGATCTCCTCGCTTTTCTCGCTTCGGCCTTCTTTTCCGTTGACGACTCCAGTCTAATTGTTTTTGAGGTGGCAGAATTTGTAGAAGGGGAACGCGCCATGTGTTTAAAACCTCACGCACGCGATCAGTGAAAACTCACTGGTAGACTTCGAACCCGGGGGTTCTCCCAGAAAAATTGAGTGGGGGTGTGCGGCCTGCTTCCTGAAATCCTTACCCTATTTCAGACCAAAATCTGCGATTTTCCCTACCCTATTTCAGATCTATTTCACGTACACAGTTGGCGTAAACATAATTAAAAGACAAAAAATAAGGGCTTTTGTTGATGGTCTTATCGTCTTAAGATGAAGAAGTAGCTTCTTCTAAAAAACATACAGAATTCAATTTTTTTTTCCAGACCAAAATGGTCAAAACGGATCAGCCCTATTTCACACCATAACGACAACCAACACGCGTTTCTCCGAGGCAGATCCACCGTCACAGCCCTTGCATGCACTACGCAGGACTAGTTCAACGCCACAGATCTGACAGATCTTGACTGTAAATCCGAAGGTGTGCACATAGTATTTGTAGACTTTCGAAAATCGTTCGACCTAGTCGATCATGCCATCCTACTCACCAAGCCTGCTGCTTCTGGTGTTAATCGTCTTCTGGCGTTAATCATCTCTCGCAGTTTATTGATGACAGGAGCAAGTGACAGGAAGCCAAGAGAAGGAATCTTACTGGTTGCGCTTTACTGGCTTGGAAAACGATATGAAATTTGCACTTCGAAATCACTCGGCCGTGAAAGGTCAAACTCCCCGGCCTTGTCTATAGTCTCTAATTTTTGGCGTTCCCCTCGCGTCTCGTCTCCTCGAAACTTCGCGCGCGCTTGTCTTTCGCCCGCCCCACAATTCATAGCCGAAATTAGAGACTACTCGCAGTCTAGTCAGTCAGTTCATCAGCCAGCCAGCCAGCCAGTCAGTCAGTTCATTTTGGTGAGATTTTCGCCTCGCGAGGCCGTGAGATCAATATCATTGATCTCATGGCCTTGCGAGGCGAAAATCTCACCAAATTTCGCCGCACACGTAAGGAAACGGTTGAGCCATCGGCCTCGCGAGGCATTTTGCTCAGCTGTTTCCTCACGTGTGCGGCGGGCTTAATTTTTCTTCAGAGAAATTCCTGTGTCAGCTCCTACGAATACACATACCATACTACTGTTTAACACCTGTTTGTTTCTAAACAGTATGTTCTGAAATTATCAGTTTAAAGTCCCTCCAAACACATGGCTGATGGGTTCGAATAGGCTTAAGACTGTGTTTCTTGCATAAACATGAGTTTTTCAATCTTTCATAAATTTTAACAAGATCAATATCATCACCATCATCATAATAATCATCGTCACTGTTATTATTAACAATACTTTTTAGCTTGTGGAGAGCTATCGCGATGATTGGGCAATCAGGATGTCAGGCGTAAACAATGGAAAATTTGTAATCGATTTCCGGTCGTCTGAAGTTCGGCAGGCGCCTTCATGCATTCGTTAAATGGTCGTTAAGAATGCTCTTATTCGTCAAGTACATTCAAGGGACAAGCAAATTTTATTCTGTTCTGTATTTGTCTGATATTCAAAAAGCTTTCGGTCACTATTAGGTTGTTCTGACTTTCGTGAAACTCGTGTTCGTGTACCGGGATCACTAATTTGTTCATTACAAAAGGCAATTAAAACTTGTTTTATCTGATAAGAATAGCGTATTCCCGAGCATTGAGACGCCCCGAGGGAATGATTTAGACACCCGTTCTAGGAACCCTCATATGCTCTTCGTGGTTGCTGTGTAAAAATTTCGTTTTCATTCGCTGACACTTTATGTTTTCACGTATTCGAATGCTAAATAAAGGTAAACAAATGTTCATGGTGCCATATGTTCAATCAAGCATAACGCGGTGAGAAATAAAGATAATCACCTCCTGTGAAATGCGCCTCCGACAATTTTCAGTTGTCAAAAGATTTTGAATCTTCGACAGCCTCTACAAAATATACTTCACTCATTTTGTCTTCGTTCTGAGCTGCTGTACTTCGAGCAAAATAATTTTGAACAAACTTTGGCTCACAGAATGTGCGTTTCGTCACCATATGCAAATAAGAGGATATTTTGTTATGTCTGTATTCAAATTTTTGCAGGACGTTACAAATCGATAATTTCGATACTCGATAAAATCGATCGTAATCGATATTTTTCGATACTAATTAATCGATTAATATCGGAAATCGATAATAATCGATAACAGAGTTTTTTGTGATTATCGATTTTGATCGATTTTATCGATTTTGATCGATTTTATCGATTTTCGTAATTACAGTTCGATTTCAATCGATTTCCATCAATTTATATCGAAAATATCGATTTTGCCAGAGGAACTAAGGCGAAGAAGAAGACAGAAACTATAAGCCAGGAACAAGTGACTAATGTATATCCTAATGCCAAAAAACTGGAATTTCTTTTCTTTTCTTCATATTTTCATCCAAGGAAAGAACGCTAAACCTTCAATCAGTCGCATAAAACAACTTAAAAAAACTTTCAACAAACTGCAAAGGTTTCTTAAACTGTAATAAAAATGTTGAACTTCTTGCAGCTAGAAACAACAAATGTAACCTTAACGGCAACAAGAGAACAAAAACCAGAAGTGATGTCCGTTTTAAGTAAAACAACGTTGCTGCGCATCGACGAGTTAGTAAATTGTAATATCTATTTCGGCAAGTATTGACTGTAAACTGAATTGAGCGAAAGTAGTATAGTACATGGGTGATCTAGCACGTTTTCCATAAAATTGTGCAATTTTTCAAAACAGCACACTTTTTGCCAAGGTCAAGGTCACCAAAATTCCCAAGGTCAAGGTCAAATTTTCCAAGGTCAAATTTTTCATAATTCACACATCATGTATGAGCTAGCGCATTTTCCAAGGTCAATTTCTCGGAAAATTACCATACGTAACTTTCTCGGAAAAATAGTACTTGAGTTATAAATCAACAGTATTCGTTGAGAAACAGCTAATTTCAACATTCTAAGCGATGATTAGTATATATGAGCAGTATTCAGGCAGAACGGCATTTTCCCATTTTCCAAGATCAAAAATTTCTATTTAAGTACTTTATGATATAAAAAACACTTAAAGAAATGTCGCTATAGGTTATTATGGAGAATGAAGAAAGAAATCTCCGGGCCTTGGAAAAGCCCTCTCAAATCAGGTCAGGTAGCCAGATGGTAAATGGCCTAAGTCAGAAAAATATTGGATCAGGTAGCCAGATGGTAAATGATTTTTGTAATCCAGATATTCACGAATATTTTGTTGAAGTAGAAAAATATCTAATATGTCCTTTATGTGATCAGAAGATAGCAGAACATAGTGTCAAAAATGAACCATGTTGTGATAATCAGAAAATGATTAATGACAATGGTGAAAATGTTTGTACAAATTGTGGTTCAGTCCATGGTTATGATTATTGTAAGGAGTACGTTGACTTTCATAATAATATGTATAAAATAAAGCGGAAATCTATATATCATCGGAAGTACCATATTGAAAATGTGATAAATGGTATATGTTGCAAGAATAGATTTCAAATTTCAGTAAAAGATAAGGGTAAAATATTAAGAATATTCAAGGAGATAGACACTATCATCCCTTCGGTGAATAAGAATCGTAAAAGAATGATAAACACCAAATTCATTCTGAAACAATTGTTTATGATGATGGATCTGCCTTATGAGTATATCATATTAACCAACTCAAAGAAAACACTGAAATTTTATAATCAATATTGGGTTGAGATTCTATTGTTAATATTTGATAAGATTATTCGTATTATCAAACAGTGAATTTTTCATCATATTTCAGTAGGTACTTATCAATAATTGGACTATTATCAACAACATAATCGTCTATGTTCTTCATTGTATTGTGTATGCTGGAATTATCAAAATTACCGCTTCTCATGGTTTCTTTTATTGTATTGAGAAGATGCTGGTAGCTTTGATAAGCATATGTACAATTCTGTATTTTCATGTCAAGGTTCTTGTGTTTCATCCAACCTTGTATTAAAAGTGATACTGTACTGATGGCAACTAAACTAACACCACCAGTCGAAATACTTGCGGCAAGACCGCCAGTTGCAAAGATGATGGACAAGGAATTCCCCAGTAATTTCCATTTTTTGAACCGTTTAACAGCCTGTTTATGAGCCCAACACTTTCTGTGATATGTGTGGTAATAGGCTTTTAATTCATTTACCTGATCTTCTGTTAATTCACCTGAAATATGGTTCCAGCTGAATATGCTTTTTCGCTCTTTCATACAATATGCTTATATAACGATTCTGTTCAACACACAGTACCACAAACCAGACAATTGCCCACTTAGAGGTGATAACTTACTAATTTTAGTCGTCAAGAAAGACGGTAGAGCATAAGAATATCCTCTATCAAGTGCATGTTTGACATAAAACCTACCAAAGGCATCGTGTAATATACCATGTGTCTGTAATGTATCAATCCAACCAAGAGTATGCTCCAAAAAATGTGTTAAGCAGCCTTCACCGGGACCGATTAATCCAATGCCTATATGCTCCTGGATAATATCTCTCACTTCAATATATTTGTTGAAATGTTTGTGATATAGAAACTGATAAACCAAAGCTGATTTCAAAATCCTCTTATCAACACCAGGGTTTTTCCGTTCAGCATCCCGAATGAACCATCGTACAAATCTTATAATCTGCTTCATAATAATTGATTACATAATTCAAAGATCGAAATAATCTTCAAGGAAACGGAACATATTTTTTAATTCATCATTAGACAGAGATTTCTGCCAAACAGCAAAAGCATAAAGATCCATTTCACAAAAATTAATTGCAGAACCATCTGTATGAACTTGACAACCAATAAACATTTCTTGTGCACTACCAGTCAATGTTGCTGAAATTGATCCTGTTCCAACTGGTGTCATTGATGAAATACCTCTGAAAAATTCCATATTATGACCATCAACTCGAACAGTAAAAACTTCAATATTTCCCGTCAGATTAGCCAAAGAAGAAACAGCAAGTCTTCCATTTAATGTAGAACCGAAATCAATATAACATACTCCATCAATCCAAGGCAGATGAACACCAAATCTAACAACACCCTTACCCCATTGAAATTGTGATTGATATTTTGTTTGTTTTGTGTTTGCAATGATTATAACAGTACAAGTATTTCCACTCCGTCCAGCAACTTTAGAAACATCAAATGTACTGTTCTCCAAGTAGTCATCACTGCCATCGAAACGTATGAAAAACTTTTTCTTAACTAAATCTCTCAGTAACAATGGTTTTTTCGAATTAGAAGTTTGTGTAAAAGTGACATTATTAACAGGATCCAGCCAACTAGAAACTCTATCATCAGCATCAGTTGTCAATACAGGCAGAGATGGTATCAAAGCAATTGAAATTCCATCAAGAACAGGTATACCAGGCAGTGAATTTGAAATAACAAAAGCTGCTCTATCTAACTTCAAATCCAGTTGTTTTTTTGTTACACAATCATCATCCGATGTTCCTTCATTAACATTTGTTATTTTATTTCCTCCAATATCAAAATGCCCATCTTGTGTTAATGTAAATCCATCACCTTGTGGACCCTGTGGGCCTTGTGGACCAATTAGACCTATATCACCTTTATCACCTTTATTGTCTTGATTTTGTGGAGAATTGAAAACTCCCATTATAATATTAATTTAGATTAATTCATGACCACTTCAAGTGTGAATGTTGTATCAAATGCACCTGTATTAGGATGTGAATAATCAATGATTAAATAGCCTCTCGATAATGATTTGTTGATATTGACCGTTGTGATGTTTCTACTCATAGTATTATGTCTGTGTTCATAAATAGTTGCTGGTAATGGCAAAGGCCTACCACCTTCAGCTTTTGTCTTGAAGTAGAATATTCCGGGTTTTGTTCCTTGTAATACATACATTTTCTTAATATAAAAGTTATTGTTATGAATGACTAAAAAATCAGAGCCATTTATCAATACAGGCTTTAAAACATTCTTATTATGTCCTCGATTGGCTTTGACAAAGCAATTTAAATATTGTATTTGACCGATTATTCCATTCCCATTCAAATCTAGATCACCTCCTAATTTTGGCTGATAGAGAGCAAATCCTCCGAGATCGAAAGCTGTTTCCATAATTACACCTGTAACGCTTGAACGAAATAGATTCAAACTATTATTATGAATTCTATAGCCATTCAGATTTAAATCACCGCCAAGTTTAGCCTCACTTATAAGAAAGCTGTTCATATTAATGTTATTTAGCATTGTCAATTCACCATTTTGACCATCAAATAAGTTTGATGAATTATTAATCAAGGCATGTCCATTCAAATCTAAATCAGTTTGTAATTGTATTTTTTCATTAACGATTTTGAAAGGTTCAGAGAAGTCGTAAACACTTGATGGAACGTCTACAGCTTCAAAATCAATACCATATGCAACACAATGAACTTTGTACTTATTTGGATAAGTTGGGTTAGCATTAATATGAATCGTACAATATAAATATTCAGGTGGTGAACCTGCTGATGGTTTTTCAATCCATAATAAATATCTCGAATGATCTTCATTTCTGTTATCAAATTTTCTCCCTACAGTTTTATGAATTGTAATTCCACCAGTTGCACTGAATGTTACACTACTAAGACTCATTCCTTCATAATCAGGAAATAGCCATTCAAGAATGAAAGTGTATTTTCCATCTTTTATTGTGTACATATTAAATCCAATTCTAGCTCTGTAAATATGATTAGCTTCTTTATTCAAGTCTATATCAATACCTTTTTTGAAATCAAATGTGGTGAACGAGGTAAATTGACATATCCATTAACTTTCAAGCCATATTCAGTACTGACTTCATCGATATCATTCATCAAATATTTGAAAGCATTCTTTGGATGAGAAGCAGATGAAATATGACTTTTTTCTAATTGATCTAAATTTACGGCATCGGTTTTATTTGTTCCTTCTTTTAAGTCAATGATTTTATGCCCTCCAAGTTTCATATCTGCTGCCATCGCATTTATTCCATTCAATAATAAAGTGTTCGATCTAATAGCTATTCCAGCTTGATTTAAAACTCTAAAGTTCACTGCATCAGTTTCATTCACCACGTCCGCTAAATTAGTCACTCTATTTCCACCCATCGACAAATCGCCATACATTGCAGTCGAACCGTCTCGTCGAAGAAAATACTCGTCAGTATATCTTTTTGTAACCGCATCATCTAAATTGACGGGTGGAGCAAGATCAGTAATGGCATTGTTGTTCATATTTAGATTTTGTTGTGCAACCGTATCGAGTTTGGTTTGCAACCTCTGGTCCACATAACTTTTGTTTACAGCATCTTGTGGGTTTGAGGGGTTATCCTGCAGGTTGAGGATTTTGTTTAGTTTCATGTCAATATTACTGCCAAATGCAACATGGCCGTTTTCAATTTCATAAGCCGGGTCATGGAGAAAGTAAGACAAATTGGTATGATAGCCATAGGCCCCATAAACGATGATATGTGTTTTGGTGTTAGACGCAGGAGCTGTGCTAAAAAGTAAAACATCAATTGACGCTTGACCGCCACCAGTTTTTTCGATTCGGAAAAGCTTCTTCATATAACCATCAACATACGGGGTTTTGAGAAAAGGTTTTTGAAATGGCTGTCCCGCATCTCGTATATTCAATGTGCGAAGATCGAGCCCAATTGTAGCTTGGCGTGGGTCTGATGGTGAGTAAAACTCAGTAACAAATGTGTACCGTCCATTTCTTAAAGATGTCACATTAAAACGAATTTTGGATGTAAAGTTGCCTCTTCGTTGAATGAAAAAGACAATGATGACTTGTTTATGTGATAAGGTGATCTGTCAAAATTCTCAATTTGAAGGTTTGTTGCACCACTAACTGCAGAAGACTTGGATATGTCTTTTAACAGAAAAGCGAATGGGTTGCGTTGAGCTCCTGATGCTGAAAAAACAAGGTCATCAACATATTTTTTGTTGGCAGAATCTTTATCAGAGTTTGGAGTCTCAACATTTGTTATTTTATTGTCACCCATGTCAAATCACCAGTCATTGCAACACTTCCATCTTTTTTAAGAAATGGTGAAACATCAATGCCAGTAATTCCAGCAATTTCAGTATCAACATACCCCTTTGTGGCTGAATCATTGTTTGCTGTTGGCGCTGCTACATTAGTCAATTTGTTACCTCCAAGATTCAAATCAGAAGTCATTGCAACGCTTCCATTTAGTTTCAAAAAATTATTGTTCACATAGTTTCTATTTACAGCTGAATAACCAAATCTTGGGTTATCTGGTATGCCAAATAGATCATTTCTATTCATGCTGACAGGTGCATAAATTACACCACCAGTGTTTATATTAAGGAAATCAGCTGTTTTATTATCAACGTAAGATTTGTTGACAGCATCATGAGGGTCTGATGGAATGTCATTAAGGTTCATGATTCTATTATTTTTCATGTCAATTTTACCACCAAAAGCAACATTGCCGTTTTCAATTTCATACACTGGGTCGTGAATATGTGATAAAATGATATTAGAAAATCCATAAACACCATAAACTATACATAATGTTTTTTATTATTTTGTAAATATGGTGAAATCAACAATAACTCCATTGATGTGGAACCATGACTTGTTTTTTCAAGGAAGAATATTCTCTTAAGATAACCATCAACAAGATGAGTCTTTGGAAATGCTCTTTTTATTGAATCCTTTCTTTCAATTAAATTAGATGACAGATTGTCGTCATCGACTGTTGCATTATTTGGGCTACCATCAGTATAAAACTCAACAACTAAAGTGTACTTTGAAACTTCCAATTGTGTCAGATCAAAACGAAGAACAGTTGTAAGACCAGCAGTAGGAATAACAAAAGACAAGGCTATTTTATTAAATGAGTAAGGGCTTTTGTCAAAATCTTCCAATTGCAGATTATTCGCATTTCTAAGAATAGTTGTTTTTGATATATCTTCAAGAAGAAATTTAAATGGATTAACACGTGTTCCTTCAATTGATAAAACAGCATCATTAACATATCCCAAGTTAGCAGAATCATAATGATTTACTGGATCACCAACATCTGTCAAACGTTTATTTTCAATGTCATAATTACCATCTTGTGTTAATCTAAATCCATCACCTTTGGGACCAACAGCTCCAGTAGCTCCTTGCGGACCAATTGCACCTGTATTACCTTTTGGACCTCTATCACCTTTTTCACCTTTGGGACCAATTGGACCAACTGGGCCTCTTTCACCAGTACCAGTTTCTGTTTTATCTTGATTTATTTGAGCATTAAAAACTCCCATATAATATTAGATTATATAACACAGAAAGTTGCCATATAATATTAGATTAGATTAAACAGCACCATAAAAATTTCTCTTGATTGTTTTCATCGGCTTGTCAACATAACAGAAGGAATATGGTTTTTTGGTCGCTTCAATGTATTTCTTCTTGTCAATTCCAAGCTCCTGTGCAATCAAGTTCCTTTCTCTTGAGGATGGGAAATCATAAAGGCAGAAGTGACTGCAATTGAGTCTGATTGATTTTGGGCATCCATAGAATGATTGTGTGAGATATATGACTGAACAGTTCTTGTGTCTCCCTTGAATGAAATAGCTTATGATTTGATCTTGTTTTTTATCAGTCACGAAATCATCAAAAACAACCAATCGCTGCAAATCTGTGTCTTTTATTTGTTCAACTGGCAATATCTCTTCTTGACTGCAAACCAAGGCAGGATATCCAATGTGACTGCTTATTTCATCCATTACTTTCCGAAGATATTTGTACTTGTCTTGATCCAAATTTTTTGCATAAAGATGTATCTGATCATAATAAACCAATGGTTCCATAATCAGATGCATGAACAATGTTGTCTTTCCAGATCCAGAATTACCAGCCAGCAGCATCCTGAAAGTGTCTTTTGGCATATACGGATACAACTGTCTGAATGAATTCTTTAAACCCTGAATATCATAATTAGGGATTTCCATATGTAAATAGTTTAGATTAGTCTAACATAATTGTATATGGATATAGAACGAATGAAAAGGCTTCTTAAAAGTGGAATTGAAGCTGGAAACAAAACAAGAGAAGTTCGTGATGTTATCAAGACTTATGAATACAGAAAACAGGATGCATATGATACAACATCAGAATTGCTGAAACCCTCTATTGATGTCCAGAAGAGTGTGAAAGAAAGTGTCGACGAAAAACAGGATGAAGTTATTAAACAGTTGAAAAAGAATCAACAGGCTTTAACACAAGGACTTGATGATGTTATTGAAGCTAATCGCAGAACAATTACAATGGGAACGGAACTTCCTTTGACAATTGAAGCACCTGAAAAAGAGGATAAGACACCCAACATATTAGAGATCGATAACAATTTCGATAGAGATGACAGAATTATATTAAAAAATAACAAGCTTTTGAAGCCTAGCGAGTTAACTCAAGTCAGCCCACAAAAACTTGCTGAGGAAAAGAAAAAATCTACAGATATAGCTTATAGTTTAGGAGGGAAAAAAAAAAGAAAAATATAAGTGCAGACGTTAAAGAATCTATAGACAGAGAAATACAAACTTTGAGGAAATACAGAGAAACGATTGGAGATGTATTAGCTTCTTACAAATACAAAACAGGGAAAGGAATGAGAAGGGATGATTTTTGGGTGACATGCTTTCAAGACTGCAGTTACTTGGTGGATCTATTTCAGCCGGCAACAACAGCAAAAATGTTCAAAATGAATTCACAAAAATACTGCATACATTGAACAGACTGGGAATCCTGAAAACCGGTGAGCTAAATAAAATAATGATAAAATATCTAATGTAAAAGTATATGACAGAAATTTCATTACGATTCAACAGTAAAAACAGAGACAAAATTGGTGTCAGCAAGAGTCATGATTTTGAAAAAAGATTCAATACACCTCTTAAATTAACGAATGATTTGAAATATGAAATGGCTGTGAATGTCATCAATATGACATACAGTTGGTACAATATCAGAGATATTTTTGGGAATAATCAAATGAAATACAGCTATGACAAAGGTGTAAACTGGGAAACAATAACATTCGTTAACGGGATGTATTCATACGACGATATCAATAGTTACATTCATGAGTATATGAGAAAAAATAACCATGTACTGAATCCATCTGAAACAGACAAATCAAAATTCAAGTATGGTATTAACATGTATTTCGTTTTGTCAACATATCGCATTTTGATTGAACTCAATGAAAATTATCGTGTGGATCTGAGGAATCTTGATTTCAGAAAACTTATCGGTTTCGATTCAAAATTAGTTCCAGCCACAGAATATGGAACAAATCTACCTGATATTACAAGAGGAGTAGATGAAATTTATATCAATTGTGATTTGGTGACAGATAGCATTGTTGATGGAAATAGCACAAATACAATCGCAGTTATACCAGTCACAAATCTCGTTAGAAGTTTACCTTTCACTTACAAACCTCGTTTTCTTTCATGGAATCCAGTCTCAACACATAATATCAGCTCAATACGCTTTTATGTCACAGACTCTTCTAGAGCTCCAGTCGATTTAAATGGGATAGATTGGTATATTGAGTTGTTCTTGAGAAGTGTGGAATTATAAAACCTAATAGTATATGAAACGGTTTGAGTTTAAAAAATATGAACAACATGGTGAAGGTATTGTGACTGATATAATCAAAACAGCTGGAAAAAAAGCAGCCACAACAATTGGTGAACATGCTGGCAAAAAAGCTGGTGACAAAATCATAGAACTTTTGAAAAAGAGAAAGAGTGGAACTGAGAGTGCGAGCCAGACTGGTGGTTTAATCAGAAGAAAGAGAGGCCGACCGCGTAAAATAACTTTTATCTAACACAATAATATATGTCAAACTATCGTGACTCAAAATATATCGAAAGATATGAAGATGTAGTGTTCGAACTAGAGACAGCACTTAATACTGTAGTAGCAAACGATGCTCATCAGAGAAAAACAGGTTACCGTTTCGTTGTTGATAACAGTGGAGAGACTACACCATTTGACTGGTATAATGCCCGTTTTAATGTTATTTTCAAAGAAAATAAGCTTGCAGATGGAGGTAACATTGCTGGTGCAGATCGAAATGGTATTGTTAATTCAGCTCACGCTCTTATTAACACCATTAATGTAAAAATGAATGGAATCGATGTTTATGAATGCCGTGATGCAAACCAAGCCACAAATATTAAGTCATTGCTTGAGTATTCACAGGGTTATGCTGTAAGTCAGGGAACCAATGAGTTCTTCTATCTTGACACCAGCAGAGGTGCTGAAAACAGAGTGGCACAAGCTGCTTATAACAAAGGATTCTCAGATCGTAAAGCTTTGCTTAATGATGGTGGTGAAGTAAATGCAGAGATAGCATTGAACAGATACGGTTTTTTCAAGAGCTTTTGGGATGAACTCATGCCTAACTCAAAAATAGAGGTGAAATTGACACTTGAGAGTGATGCCAATTTGATTTGGCAAGCTACTGATGAATGTCGTGTGGTACTAACTAAATTCCAGCTAATTGTTCCTCGTATTATTTTTAATTCTACTGGAAAGTCGTTATACATGAGCAAGTATCTTGACAACAGAAAGTGGACTTACATGAGAGAACTGATTGAGAGAGGCAATTCAACAAGACAGCAGACAGCCAATTTCCGTATTTCCACAGGAATAAACAAACCCAGGCATGTCTTTGTATTCATCATCAATGATGCAAGTGATGCATCTCAGACAGCCAATAAATTTCTCTATAACACATTCTCAGTTGCAAATAACCGAACTTTGACTGATTGTTATCTTGAAGTTGGCAACGGAAATGATTATCCAGAGCTTCGTTATAAACCATCAACAGAACCAACAAGAGTATTTAGAGATGTTTTGAAATATGTTCAAGCTGTAAACGATTTCAGTGAAAGTACCCTTCTCAACAGGGGCAATTTCGGTACAATATTCCCTTTTGTTTATTTCGATCTGACAAAACAGAAACAGGATATCAAAGATGGAATGACAAAACTGACTTTCAAATACACTTTGAGTGCTGCAACAAATGCTGATTACAGTGTGTATGCACTGGTCCTCTATGAGCAGGATATTGAGATGAGAAAGACTGATGGAAAATTAATTCTGAGATCAATGTAAATTAAATAAATTAAATAAATAAATTAAATAAATAAATAAATTAAATAAAACAATTAAATAATTAAATTAAATGATTGTTTGTATTAAATACAATTTAGTATAAACATATATTATATGACTACTTATCATCCTCATGGAGTAAGACTTTCAGGAAGTCAGAAGCAAAGGCTTGCAAAAGCTATACAAACAAATTCACCGGTAACATTGAGACTCGCACATGGAGATCTCACTGGAGGTGATCAAATGATGTTGACAAAAACACAGATAAAAAATTAGCCAAATCACAGAGAAATGGAACAGGTGCTGATGTAAAGATATCCAAAGCACAGATCAGAAAATCAGTCCAAGAAGGAGGTTCTCTTTGGTCCAGTCTTTTTTCACTTGGAACAAGACTATTGCCTTATGCAGGTAAAGCAGTAGCTAAAGCGGCTCCAGCATTGGCTACAGGTGCTCTTTCTTCATTAGCAAGTCTCGGCATTGATAAACTATTTGGAAAGAAACAAAAAGGAGGATTCATTATTCCCAATAAAAACTTGCCCCAACTATTGAATTTTAGAAATTTATTGAATGTGAGACAAATGGCTGATCTTGTAAATGCGATGCAGTCTGGTGGACAACTTGCTATCAAACCAACAAAAACTCAGACTGGAAAGGGTATTGGAACAATACTGGCGAGTATCGGTTCCATTAGCCATTGATGCAGTCAAGGGGTTATTTGGAAAAGGTTTGCATGTTGAAAGCAGCCGTCCAAGACGGTCAATACCTGTTCATGTTCCAGATGACATTGTACCCAGAAAGAAAGGTGGGAAACATGCTATGATTCCATGGCAATCACCTCCTGTTTTTGGTACATGGAATAACCCAATCGGTTATGGAATGAAAAAAAAAACCAAAGGAAAAGGACTTCTACTGGGCAAAAACAGTCCATTCAATTCAATCCCCATACTAGGAACCATTTTGTAAATAAACCCTTATCCAACTTTGATTTAATCAATTGGGTTAAACAACTTGGAATAAAACATTTTAGAGGAGTATTTTCAAGAGACAATATGCCGAGACAAATAAAAAAGAATGAATGTGGGATAGTCAATCTTGATTCCAAAATTGGACCTGGTACTCACTGGGTTTGTTATAGGAATTTCAAAAATGATAAATACTGTGAATACTTCGACTCTTTCGGTTTAATGATGCCAACAGAAGTAAAGAAATACATGGCTGCAAGCGGTAAACAACTTGAATACTCTGGTGATGAGATACAAGAAAGGGAATCAGTATTATGTGGATATTGGTGTTTGTACTATCTTCTTGAGAGACAAAAAGGCAGATCCATTCTTAATACAATACATAATGCTGAATTTGATCCAACAGACACAAGAGTCAATCACAGATTCATAATCAATTATTTCAAAAATATGTAATGTATATGTATGTCTGTTAAGTTAAACAAAAACAGTGGGATAATAAAAGTCGGCAAATATTACGCGTGCTATAATGAGAAAGAATACTTTGATCCATCAGGACAGGAGAAAAAGAATTGTTTCAATGAATCAATGCGTATTAGAGATCCGTTATTGAGTAAACAATGGTGTTTGTACTACCTTTTAGAACGTCAGAAAGGTACTATGATATTAACAATATTATTTGATGATAAAAGATTTAATAAATTTCTATCTAACATAAAAGTATGATAGAATTCGAAATAATTGATGATGTTAATATATTTGTTATAATAGTTGTCAACAGATTGATTGGTTTACGAGTTGTAATCAAATGCACTTTGGATAATATAACAGTATTCTATGACAAACTTAGTGGAAATGTATGTCGATTTAACTACTAGACAAAGAAAATATCTAACCAATATGTATAATGGTAAAATCATATTGTGTTAAACAGAAGAAAGTCACTGAATGTGTACCAGGAAGTGAAAGATATCAGAAGACTAAAAATGGTCGAACTGTTATGAAATGTACTTGTGCTGAATGTGGAATCACAAAGACTAAATTTGTCAGAAATCGGGGAAACTAATTAGCCCGTCTGAAGGGGCGGGCATACTAGATTCAGCCGCAGATATGGCGCTAACAGGATTCTTAGAACATGGAGTCCCTTATTTAGCAAAGAAAGGTGTTGAAATGGGGAGATATTATGCTTCAGAAGCAATGAGAAATCCAAAGCTGCAAAAGAAATTAATTGACAAAGGACTTTCCCTCGCAAAGCCTGCAATCACAAAGGTTGGGTCAGAAGCTTTGAAACAACTCTCAACAAAAGTGAGACCAAATATTCGTTACAAAACAGATATTAAAGGATTAGATTATGGTGGTGCTATTGATATCCATAAGGTAATTGGCAAGCTTCCTAAACCAAAAGCAGGTTGGACACCAAGTAAATATAAATATATGGGACCATACAATCCATTGCATGAGCAGTTGGAATATGATCCAAATACTGGAGAGGTCTTGAAATGGAATGTACAACCTTACAATAAGGTGGATGAAATAGCAGCTTACCACGATATTTGTTATGATATGAAAAAAGACAAAGGCGATTGTGATAGAACAATGGTCGAGTCACTAGATCAAATACCATATGGTGAGATGCCAAAATGGGGTCAAACAGCTAGATTCTTAATCGACAAAAAACAGAAACTTGGTCTCGGTGTTTCAAAAAACGGAAAAAGCCGTCGAGTGAAGAAAACTGGCAAGAAAAACTAGCTGATGAATTACATGCACCCATAAAACGAAATTTCACTCGGCGGCGTGTGATTGTAAATAAAATTGATGAAATATGGGCAAGTGATCTAGTTGAAATGCAACAGTTTAGTAAATGGAATAAAGGTTATCGATATCTTCTTATGGTTATTGATGTCTTCAGCAAATATGGTTGGATTGTCCCATTGAAGGATAAGAAAGGTGAATCTGTCACTGAAGCATTCAAATCAATATTCAAGGAAGGTAGAAAACCACAGTATTTATGGGTCGACAAGGGAAAAGAGTTTTACAACAAACACTTGAAGGACTTGCTAGAGAAACATAGTGTACAGATGTACTCAACTGAGAATGAAGAGAAATCATCAGTAGTTGAAAGATGGAATAGGACAATTAAATCCAAAATGTGGAAGCAGTTCACTGTTCAAGGCAATACACAGTATTTAGACATGTTACAAAAATTAGTGAAACAGTATAACAACACAAAACATTCAAGCACAAAGATGACACCTGTTGAAGCATCTGATAAGAGGAATGAAGGAACTGTTTACTTCAATCTTTATGGTGATATGGAGCCATTAAAACAGAAACTAAAATTTAAAATAGGTGATAAGGTCCGAATATCCAAGTATAAACGGATTGTGTTCGACAAGGGCTATACACCAAATTGGACAGAAGAAGTGTTTATAGTTGATAAAATCCAATACACTAATCCAATAACATACAAACTAAAAGATCACAACGATGAAGAAATTGAAGGGAGTTTTTATGAACCTGAGTTATTAAAGGCTAAACAGGATGTATTCCGTATTGATAAAGTCGTTCGCAGAGATTACAAGAAGAAACAAGCTTTGGTGAAGTGGAAGGGTTACAGTGATGACTTTAACAGTTGGATACCGTTCAAGGATTTAAAGAAAATTATCTAACATACATGTAGATGCAAAAATATTCCTACGATAATAAAGAATTAGACGTTTCAATAGATTGTTATCTCGATGATAAAAACGAAATATGGTTCAGAGGAAGAGATATAGCCATTATTCTCAACTATAAAAATCCGCAAAGAGCAATCAGAGATCATGTTGATTCTGAAGATAAAATCTTATTGGACTTCAAACTGTCCATAAATTCCAAAACAAAGTCAATTTTCGCTGATGCAATCGAAAAAACTTTCAAATGTTTTTTTATAAATGAAACAGGATTTCATTCACTTTTATTCTCATCCAAAAAACAAGAAGCCAAAGAAATTAAACATTGGGTTACTAAAAAGGTCTTACCATTAGTCAGAAAACGAATATATCAAAAACAGTTCAATGACAGAAACAATAACATGCTATTGATTGAAAATGAAAATGATTTACACTGCAAGATTGTTTCATTCATTAGAAAGAAATATGAAGACGCATTAATGATAGCCGGCTTAGGTGAGAATCAAATAAGCTCAAACATGAGAATCAAAAGTTACAACAAAGGATATATGTCCGGACAATGTGATTTAATGTTAATGAATCCAACAAAAGAATACAATGCTCTATGTCTTGAATTCAAAAGTCCAACTGGTGTGTACCAAGTGACTGATAAACAAAAAGTATGAAGCAAATGTATGAGAAAAACAAGTGCAAATACATTATGAGCAATTGTTTTGAAGATTTAATTTTTGAAACAACCAAACACATGGAAGAAAGCAAATTGTATTTATCATGTATAAGAAAAGACTAACTTTTATCTAACCTATATATGTTAGAGAGGTCAGTATTATACTGTATTTTGCTATTTTGGTAGCCAAGAATATTTTTATTCCTAGCTATTTATTTTGTGATGGCCATAAGCATAACTGTTGATTCCGTCTTTTGATAAATATCTTTTGTCATCGAAGCAGCTGAGTGATACTTTGTTGATTTCATAGCTTCCTAATTGATGGTTTTCACTTCTGATTGTTTTCATTTTATGATACATTTGTTTATCATTGAATAGAGTGTCTTTATAATTTTCATGCTTGATTTCATTTTTGATTGTGTTCTTTTTGATTCCTTTTGCTGTTTTTCCTCCTTTCTGATCATCTTTAATATAGCTATACATCTTCGATCTCAGTCCTACGAATTCACATATTGGGACTCCAGCAGCCTCATCTTTCATCTTACCAATCACTTTCTTATTGGTCTTATCGGAGAATGGCGAGCTTTCAGGATAGTCACTGTTATCGAATTTATCTTTATCATTCCAGAAATCCCTATAGACATCTTCTGCTTCAATTTCATATGTCAAACTGTCCGTGTCAGTGAAGAGCAGCTTAGCCTTATTACCGTACTTTTGTTTAATGTAGTTGTAATGGAAATCATACATAAGCGTCTTACTGAGATCAAGAATACACATTCCTACATATGCCGGCCTGTTTAGAGTTAGTGTTTCTTTTATCTTATGCACTGCTACCAGATTTTCATTGAATATCTTACTGCTAACATAAGTTGGTTTACTGGCTAATTTTAATAGCTTCTTCTCATCAGTCACCAATCTGACATCTACTCTCTTTCTGAGATTTTCCATAGTTTTGCCGAATACTGAGTTATTCATCAACTTGAAGAAATCTTTCTCAAAAGCATTCTTGGCATTAGTTCTTTTCTGTGTATTGAAATCAATGTACTGTCTCAGCCAAGGTGATTGTTTGAACTCTAGCACTCTGTGGATTTTTGTTACCTTCAAACCCAAGTCTGTGTATAATTGGAGGTTCCTGTAATGCAGAACATACTTCTCTTTGTTGCTTAATGTTGGCATCAGTTTATGTACCAAACCAGTCGATATATTGTATTTCTCTGCTATGTCTTTACAGTAATCTGAAAGCATGTCTCCAGTTACTTTCACCTTCTCTGGTCCAAGCGGGTAATCATTATGCAGATCATGCAACTCCTGGGGTATTCCAGATCAACTTCCAGAATCAAACCCTTATTGCTGTCTTCTTTGTATTTAGCCAGGTTGAGATTATTTATTTTATTCTCAGTCATCCATCTGAATCCGCCTGTTGGAAGGTATTGACTCATTGCCCAACCGTATAGATTATTAGCATCAAGATACATAATGTACTTTGAGGGCGCCTTCTCATCATACTTCTTCATGTATTTATTATTAGCTTTACCGTAACGATTTGCAATATAGCTGATACCACCTCTCATACCCTTTTCAATGAACTGGAACATATCAATGTCAGTCATCAATTCCAGTTTGATATCAGTCATCTTTAACATCGCATCCCATGATAAGCCAGGAGATGTGAAATAGTGACACGGATCCAGTTTGTAGTACTCGAGACATGTTCTTCTGAAGTTCTCAAATACATCAGCCAACAGGAGTACATCTGTTTTAAGGTACAGATCATGATACTCACCCATGTTTTTCAAAGAGAATGTTTCCCACACTGTCTGAGCATGTGTATAGTCTTCATCTGATATATGCTTATCACTCAGTATGCTATAGAATTCTTCTTTTGAGGGTAACTTCTGATTGAATTTGTCGAAACTGTCCATGTAGTCGTATGGATAAACACCTTTCTGTGCTATCAGATTAAGATCCTTTCCCTTGAACTCTTGTGAGGTGAATTTCAAGGCTTCTTTTGGTAGATTGCCTACAAGTTTTTCCAAACTGGAGCTCATGAACTGGAAACTATCAAGAAATGTTAGGTGATTGCCAAGCATGAAAGCCATATACTTCTCCATGTTATTTGGGATAGCATTGATGTTCATTTGGCAGACTTCACCTTTTTTATTTGTTAATGTGTGTTTCTTGACAATAGCTCCAATCTCCTGCATAATAAAATGACTGTCATAACCTCTTAGATTGTGAAATATAACAGGTATCTTCACTTCTTCTGGATTGACTCTAAGTTTCAGGTTACATTCTTGATGAGCTGATCCTCTATACTGGCCAGTAATGTGACAGTGATCTCGTACTCTGATATCCTTTTCAGTGTATTTTTTATCACAAATGTGACATTCTTTGGCTTTTTGGAATTTCTCTTCATCATCCTCAGTCATTTTCAATGGTTTGTTGAATTCTTTTACAATCTTCTTGCAATATTTAACTTCCTCTAACATAGCTTCCATGAATTTGTATACAGCCTTTTCACCCCTGTATATTTGTATTGGCTTGCTGTATTTATCATCATAACAACAAACAACCTTGTAACCATATCCACAATCAGTATGCTTCTGATAGGCTTCAGTATATGATTTATCATTGTTGGGTTGACAACCGTGTATTTTCTCAGTTATAGCCTCAAAATCAGCATAGATTACAAATGGTACTTGCTGTTGTTTATGGAAGTTGTTGAATTTCAGAGTATTGTTATCCTTGGTTGGCATCTTTATTGCTTGTGTGCCATTAACTAGTATGCAGTTGTCCACATGATCATTCAAGACTCTTTCTGAGCTGAAACATTGTAGACAGTGCATGCAAAAGTGTTTTCTTTCATTGTGCTTTGTTTTGTTGCGCATGAATCTGTTGAAATCTTTGATTAAAACGTAGTGTTTGTTTTCATTTTCTGTAATCAATAGAAGATTCAAACAGTCTTCATACTTTTCTTTTGAAACGTAAATTGGATATGGTTGTTTGTTTTCATAACCAAATACATTGATGTTGATCTCATTTTGTTTTTCTATCTTATTATACTGTTTAGTTGTGACTGGAAATTCAACCCCCGAATAATCTAACGTATTAATATGTTGTCTATCAGATTTTTTTATTCTCTGAGGGTTCTTCTCTTGTGGATTCAAGTGCCTGATATGACACCATCTGAAACATTCATTGTCATCATTCTTTATGTTAATCAATCCCTTCATTGCATTCATTAATTCTGGGGGTAGTTTAATATATGATGAGCCTTTCATTGGCTGATATATTACAACATTTAGAAAATGCTTGTCGACTGATTCCACAACCCAGCCAGATCCTTCTGAAATCCAAACTGCAATCTTATTTAATATATTTTGTTTTGACGCTTGAAGTGATTCACTGATCTGGAGATTATTTATAATTGTTTGAGGTGGACTGTTGAAAAAGGCTGTTTTATGTATTATTTCACCATCAGACATTTTTCTGAATGTTACCTTTAGTGTTTCAACGAATTTCAGTCCTTTCATTGATTTTAGTAAACTTACAAGACGGTACGCTACAGCCTTTCTTGTGTTTTGCAGTTGTAATAGCGGGTCTTTGTAATTTTTGATATCTATTTGAAATGATTTGGTGTATCCTTTGAGAGCTTTATCTGTTTGCTCTATCTTAGTCCTTGGTTCTGGTATTGGGGCTAGTTTTTTAGTTCTTGGTGCTGGTACTGGTCTATCTCTAAATTGTGGTGGTGGAAGAATTATGTTGTCTTCATAATCTTTAACTATCTGCTTCACACTCTTGCGAGGTGCTGGAATTGGCTTCTGCTTTTTGATGTTATCAGCGAGACTAACTAATCGCCTCATCTCGCCAACATCCATACGGCCTAATCTTTTCAATAATTCTTTGAAAATACTATTTCTATTTTCCATGTCTATACTATTAGGATATATAATTTTTTGACTCGGATCATTTACCATCTGGCTACCTGATCCAATATTTTTCTGACTTAGGCCATTTACCATCTGGCTACCTGACCTGATTTGAGAGGGCTTTTCCAAGGCCCGGAGATTTCTTTCTTCATTCTCCATAATAACCTATAGCGACATTTCTTTAAGTGTTTTTTATATCATAAAGTACTTAAAGATAAATTTGACCTTGGAAAATGGGAAAATGCCGTTCTGCCTGAATACTGCTCATATATACTAATCATCGCTTAGAATGTTGAAATTAGCTGTTTCTCAACGAATACTGTTGATTTATAACTCAAGTACTATTTTTCCGAGAAAGTTACGTATGGTAATTTTCCGAGAAATTGACCTTGGAAAATGCGCTAGCTCATACATGATGTGTGAATTATGAAAAATTTGACCTTGGAAAATTTGACCTTGACCTTGGGAATTTTGGTGACCTTGACCTTGGCAAAAAGTGTGCTGTTTTGAAAAATTGCACAATTTTATGGAAAACGTGCTGTTAAATTTTACGGCACAAAATTGGAAATGCGCTGCTGTGGAAAATGTGCCAGATCACCCATGTACTATACTACTAGCGAATAGCCAAGAAGATAACATTTTCATCCACACACGATGCAACTGAATCAAGTGAGCACAAAAGTTCATTACGCATGAATGGCACATTAGGCAATAGATAGTGAGAATGAAGGTTACAATTTGTATGAATATAAGGCTTTCAAAATATGCTCCAACAATTTCCAAGAGAAATAGTAGGTGAGTAGGTGAGTCAAATCTTGTGATTATCGATATTTATCGATTATTCTAGCTAATCGATGAACAATTATCGAGTATTATCGAGTAATATCGGGTAATCGATTAGTTTCCGATGATCGATTTCTATCGATTTGTAACGTCCTGATTTTTGGCGTCTGCTCACAGAATATCTGGCCGGTTTTTCACGGTTTTTCCAGCCAGTTTATCAGCGGTAATTTAAAAGCAGCTGCGATAGGTTATTTGCTCGTTTGTTATAACAACGGCATGGACAACAGCCTTTTGAATTCTTATTTACCGTTTTTTTTTTCCTTTGTTAATCACATGCGTATGCAAATTAGAGAAGCGATCAAGAAACAAAAGTTTCCGTGTACAACACGCAACGAAAATTTCATGAATTAAATCTTAGGAAAAAAGTGCGCATTATACACAGGTAAATACGGTTAACTGTTACTTGGTATTACAGTATTTCTTGAACAAACTACTCTTCTACTAGAGTGTTGTCAAAAGTCCCATTCTTAATCAATGAAAAACAGTCAAGATGCAACAAACGAATCAAATCGTAAAACAGAAAAATGTAATTTTTTTAATACACTGCATTTCAAACCACTCTATAGGCTTGATAATTTCCTATATCACCTCCCTGACACAGTATCTTACTTACTCCACGATCTTACCACAGGATGCCTTTGATTTTACTATAGCTACATTACTTACATTCGGTGGCAACAGCACTTGATGCTCAAACCAACAATGAGAGGGCTCTCATCCCGGGTTTCATTGCTGGGTGTGATTACGTTTGCCTTACTGACCTCAGGCCTTTTGACCTTTGTCTTGATTTGGGTGATCTGCGACCTCCACTATGATCATCATGATCACTATCAGCACTACAAGGAATGCAAACAACTTATTGAAGAGCTGTAATACTCCAATTCTGAAAAGGGCCTGTGGTTGATTCTTGTCTTGTTAATTAATATCCAGTTCCATAATCATACTCTGGGAAAACTGGGCTATTAGGTTTCTTGCTATGAATGATCTGTTTTACATGCAAGTCAAAAACCATTATTAAAAGTTTATGTTAAGAGTTAATAAGGGCATACATTGCACTAAAACAACATAAAAACAAACAACCACTAAAGTGACTTCACTATTACAGGGATTCCCTACAAAAGAACCCTGTTAAATGAATTTGTAGAAAACAACAAAAACCTCATATTTTAAGTTAATATGAAGATTTTCAGAAGTGGTCTGATAAGTATTTAAATCTTTCTAAACTGCATGTATCCTTTAAATGTCTCTTAGGTTTATTTTTACTTCTGTTACACTCGAAGCGCTTGACAGCAATTTGCAGTGGTTTTGCAGCTTGCGAGATGACTGTGAATCAGATGCTACAAGCTGCAAACTAAGTGTACCGCTCAGAGACTGAAAATTCAATGAAAGTGAAAAGGTAACAGTGCCATGGTAATGGCGTCAATGGCGCGACAGTTTTGTATTTTCTTAAGCTATCAAATTTGTAGTTATAATATAATTTGAAATAATTATATTCTTCTCACCATCCAAGTCGCACCGGCTCAATCCAAATAAACGACACAAACCAACATACGTTTCTGCTATTGTCGGATCGGTTTCTGGCCTTGCAAGTATGGAATAACAGAAAGAATTCTCATTCAGTCGTAAAGTCCGCAGCGCTGCCAGGCATTAGTTTTATTCGATCATCCAACAGCATGACGATAAAGTCCACCACAAGTGCAACAGCCGTCACATGTCCTTCATCTGGATCAAGATAAAACTGAATTTTTCACATTCCTAAAATACGACAAGTCCCTGTAATCCAAAGTAAATATTCTTTATCGAGGTAAAGAGGATAGTAGTAGACAGAATTCAAGCAAAATGGATATAAAAAGTCTCAATTATAGTAGCACGGAGTTGAAACGCGACACTCAAGTCCCTTGGGATATTTGAGACAACATGTGTATTGATGCCGTTTTGCGACCATCTCGTGTTACAAAGGCGATTCGAACTCGACCGTTACTGCCCTGAAAGCGGGCAAATTTTAGATAGAGTGCCTTAATTTCGGGATGAAAAGTATAGAACTGTCTCCTGGAATTGCCATGACATTAACAATATGCGATGTAAAAGCGGAAATTTTTCCGGCATCTTTGTTGGGGTTTATCCGTGGGAGCAAGCAGCGTTATGAAATTTTTTTCGGCGGTTGCTTCAAAATGTGAACGATGCCATATAGGATGTTTGCTAAAAGTGAAAAGATAACCTCCAGGAAACTTGCACCCATATAAATTGATGGATTACGGAGAAAGGGAAGTAGCAGACTGATCGAGACTGATCTACACGTAGGTGAGCATGAAGGAATTTTTTCCTGAACCTCGAACGTTATTACTGGAAGATGGGCATGAAAGCTAGAAGGAAAAGATCGATTGATGACTTGAGTCATAATATTTCAGTATTTGCTGTTTCCACATGGTAGCTACGTACCGTACATTGTTTCAGTTAGAACCTTATTATGTATTATTTTGCATTCTTACATCTGTGTGGTTTTCCGACATTCTATGAGACCCTGTTCACAGGCAACAATATATGTTGCGGCAACAATTTGAGCTCGCGCGTGTTTCCACGATGTTTTCCCGTTTAGCTACCCGAGGAAACATTCTTGCGGCAGCAAAAAATGTTCTGAAAAAAAAATTTTTTTCTCCTTCAATGGGTCATCATCGCAACGCGTTGTATGTAGCGTTAGTGACGGTGTGAGCTCGTGATCGTTATGACAAGATGGATCAGCGGGGAAACAACAGAATCTCTTCCCATACTCATATGTCTACGGAACAAGGTTTCGGGAAAGTGGCGCTGGTGCAGATGGATTTTGAACCAAGATTATATAGGGCGAGGAAATATCCAATACGGATGAAAACTATGGTGATGTCGGCATCTCCTTAGCTGAATTAAAACCTCCGGCGACCATCGCAATTTGGTGAGTTTTCCGCACCGCTGCTACAGCGCTGCTCATCGCTTCTGATATACCGTAAATTGATATCTCGTAAACAAATGCTTGCCATATTTGAAGCCCATTTACAGCCTTCATGCATCGCTGATCGTGATTTCGTGAAATGTTCGCGCGGCTGTCAAACTGTTCAGGAGGCAGGATGGCCGAGTGCTTTAGGGCGCTGGATTTCAATGCGGTCACCCAGCTTCAAATCCCGCTCCGGCTGCCAGCTGTCGTTGTTCTGGCTAGTGCTTGTTTCAACTCCTCGCTCATCCTTGTAAATAGCTGACTGGTTTGCCTCGAGCCAGTTGGGATTCTTATCATGTTTATTTGTTGATTAGAATTTGTTTCTACATTTGCTCGGCCCCACTAGTCTTTGTGCTGTAAATACTGCCGAGCGTAAATAAAGGTTTATTATTATTATTATTATTATTATTATTATTATTAAATCGCTGTTTAAGCCTTTTAAACGGCTGCCTTAGCAGCCAAAATTTGCGACTGCTGCAGCCAGCCTCTTTAGAGCGGTTTTGCAGCGCTTCTCGAAGCTTTTTTTTCAGCGCTGCAAAAGCGCTTCCCATTTCGTACGGGATCAAATAACATTCATACTATGCTGTATTTGTCTGCTTCCACTTGTATAGCCAAATTTCAGTTCCGTGGTAACATTTATTCATTTGTAACATGTACATGTATGTTACGGTAAAATGAAAGTTCAGGCTTCTGGGATGTGTTTGCTATGACATCTGGGAATTTGTTGCAGTTGTATACCTGAGTTTGCTATGATGGGATTGAGCTCCACGTATTTTACTGTACGTACAACTTTGGCCAGGCTGAGGAATACTTTTTGCCATAACAGAGATTCTTTTTAATGGGCTTCGTTATATCGGCAGTCCACTAAGTACCGTATGGAATACATTTGAATTACCTGAAATGTGCTCCATTGAGTTATACTCATCATTGTGAGGTAATCCGATCTGTAACTGGAGAGAGAGAGAGAGAGAGAGAGAGAGAGAGAGAGAGAGAGAGAGAGAGAGAGAGAGAGAGAGTAGTTGGTTACTGATCTGTACTCCACATGGGTTACCACTGACTACATTGTAAAATTAAAAACAATTTTTAACAGCAACATATCTTCTGTCACCAGACAAAGTTGTTTTCGACGACAGTACCAAACCTTACAAGGAAGGGAAGCTGTAGCTTAATGATTACCAACAAGAAATTTTATTAAATTTTTAGTTGTCCACACCTAAGAAAGGAGCAACAGTTCATCAGAATAGGTTTTATTGCCAGAAAACAAAGAAAAGTTCTGTAGTCTGCCGTTTTACTTCCCTGGTCGCCCAAACTTGAAAGGCCAACCCATTTACTTTGCTGTGAGATCAGAAATAACAGGACCCAAATTATCTGTGCACCAGAGTTTGGTTCTGTTACTGCTTGCACCAAATACAGTAACTAAAAACTATCTGTTGAGCAATACTTAATTGACACATTATTACCATCCCTAACATTTTGGAACAACATTTTATTCATCATCTAGCTACTTTTAAGTTAGTAATGAGTTATCTTTGAGTATGATAAAAGAAATGACAGAAAGCAATAGTTATTATTCCTCACTGAAAGCCACTTTGCAACCTGCATTAAATATTAACATACAAGAAGGTCATCTACTGACTTAGCAGTGACAAAAAAAATTATTATTAGGTAACCACCAGGAAAACTGTTCATACCTGGTGTAGTTTCTCTTGTGTTGATGCCAAAGACTGATTAACAAACACACTCATTAATAAACTGTTATTAAAATAAAGAAAATCAAAATTAAAAGCAACATCAATTATTAAAGGCATTTCATTTGAATTTGTTATAATACCTCACAACAGATGATCTTAAATGTTACCTTCCTGCCGTGTTGTCTAGGTTTAGTCATCTTTTATCCCTTGTCCTACAAGCCCCATGGTTTTAATTAGGTTCCCTTACAGGGAATTTATCAATCATTGTAAGTCCATTTTGTGTGGCAAATAAATAAATACTACTGCTAACGACAAAATTGCTGAAAAACTTTTGAACCCTTTCCCGCTGTCTCCCATTGTTGAGTCACAGGTTCTGGTAAAAGAATTGCGAGAAACAACACTGAAAAAGGGACGGAGAGCTGCCAAAAGTACAAAGAAGCCTTTTGGTGTGCTGTCTCAAGTAATTTTGTTGCCGACTGTGTTGGTGGAATTCTAAGTATTTGGGAGAGGCGATGATTGACACAACTTGTGCATAATTTTCTTGACGATCACATAGACGTAACTATTCGTTGTAATTTGCGATGTTGAGGGGAGTGCGTAATTTGGGCGTACAGAGTAGGTCAATGTCTATTGGTATGATTTATTTTTGGCCACGATGAGTAATAATTTATACCGGTAAGCAGCATTCTATGGCCCCTTCTTTTTCTTAACAATAACGAACAGTTTAATCTTGAAATGCACAAGAGTTTGCCCTCCCTTGTAAAGTGAAATACAAATATTTGCGCACGCAACAAATTTCACTGAAAAAACTCATTTTGAATATTAATTTACATGTAATAAGCTGTTTGCCGTTTAGCTAAGCATGAAGGTAAAAAAGTTAGCTAATTCGAAACGAATTGTCTTATTACACTATAACAAGTAAAAAATAATTATAAATCTTAATCTGTCCAAAGTGTATTCCGCGCTAAACATATTATTTTTGAAGATCTTTAATATTCTTCGCGTGTTTTGTAAGGTTTTTGGTGACCACTCACTTTAATCATTACAAAGTTATCTGGCTAACGTAACTGATGAGCAAGTGGCCCAATTGGATAAGGTGCAAACATGGGCGTTGAGATCTGAAGGTCGTGCGTTCAAGTCCTGTCGCCCGTTGATAACAAATTTATTTATTTACTTGTCATTGTTTCTTCCTCTGGCCAAGCAGGGTATGAGACGACTGAAGGTCAAAACGACGAGAAAAAAGGGTAATACAAGAAGCGGGTTGTCGCCATAGCGACAGCCGCTTAATAACATCTTCACTCCTTTCAGAAATCGTCTTACAGGTGATGTCCGGCACAAATTTATTCGAGTCAAACTTGTTGCAAAAAGAGCTGAATTCAAATGTTCTGACGGGTGCAGGACTCAAACTCCAGGGTGTGGGACCCATCCTCTTGCCTCTGGGACTCACAAATTTTAGGCTGTGTGAGTCCCTCAACTCACTACTGTCTGCTTCTAGATGATCACTGGCAATGTTGTTTTGTTTTTAGAGATAGGTCGACTGAGCATTGCTCTACCCTTGTAACACTTTTATCGACACTTTTATAGACATAACCTCAAGTCAATACCTACTTCCCAACCTTTGAAAAGGCAAAATGTGCTCCTGCTGAGGTTGCGTTTGATGAGGTGGAAAACCCAGGACTCCCAACTGGGCTGTCAGTACCTGGGGAAAACACAGTGTCAATATTTACACTAATACATATATTTAGCCAAGCCTAAAAGCGGAGCTCCTAAAGCATTTTCTTAAGGCATTTACATGTAGTAGTGTGCTTTTCATATCTCCCATCTGACCTCACTGAAGTTACAGATGCAATGCTGCAGAAAATAGTATGGAAAGGTGAAAAAAATCGGTATTTATAAATGACATAAATGCCCGTAGAAATGACAAAAAAGATCTTTTAGAGCAGTCAACAGGAATTGACCGCTGTTCAGAAACCTCAAAAACAAACATTACAAGAAAACAAAGTACAATACGTAATAATGTTTCTTCGAAGATTCTTGGAGAAGGTGGAGAAAATAGGCAAGTGACAAATATCTTGTATTAAGCTTGAAAAATAAATGCTTAGCAATTTTGACATAAATGTCCATAGAAAAGACGAAAAAAAGGTCCGCACCTGATCGTTTAGAGCTAAAATAACATGTTAATCTCTACTGTTTATGGAATGGGTAGATGCTTTGATCAACACAAATTAATAAACTACAATTTTAATCACACTGATAATATATTACGATGCTGTAAATAAAATTAAAAAAAAATAGAATTTGGAATTCATGATGAACAACACTGGGGTAACAGAGTTACATTTACAGTATAGCTGCTTAGACAATAAAATATTTAAAACTAAATCTGCCAAAGTCTCCACATAATTCCTCTGCAGTTTCACATTTATGTTGCTACTGCATGAAAATTGTAGTACATAAATTGCGTGTCTCACTGGCTTATTAAGAATCATTAAGAAATACTAATCTATGGCTGGAAAAGTGAAAATTCAACTAGGATATTTCACTAAACAATGAGTTCCTTAGAAAACAAAATTCAACTACAGTCAGTTAAGGTTTATTAACAAATATATTAAGCAAAGCTGAACAACGACGTTGAATGGTGTTTCTTACTAAGATATAGTATCAATTTCGGAAGAAAAGGTACAGTGTATACTAGACTTCAAACATGTAGACTTGCTGGAGGATACAACTTTCAACCGTCGAAAACAAAACAAGTTGATATTGTGTTCCACTGGATTTCAGACCAACGTTATCCCAACAATACCATTTTCATAGACATCACAATACCTGGATCCTTGTGTTACAAGTGCATGCAAAAGTCAACAAAAAACCGAATTCCATTCAAATCACCATACATGCAATAAATATAAAATTATTATACATGTAACTTACCGTAGTTTAATATTTATTTAAATTCTATTCTCTCAGGAATAAGCAGCTGCAGTTTTGAAGTCTTCTGTAACTTGATCTTAAAAGGAATGCATAATACAAACTAAAATTTATGATTATGCAAAGAAAAAAAGGATTTATATGCAGACGAAAAGTCTGGTACTATTGTAAATTTCATTCTTCACTTATCAAAGGAGAATCATTGAGAACGACGGGTCAGGAAAAATCGAGCAAAATCTAATTTTCTGGCGAAACTTGGCGAGGTCAATTCCTTTCATTTTTTGTCCATAATACGGTTTTAGAAAGGTAAGAATCATGATGTGCCTTAAATTGGCCAGAAGCATTTGTGTTTTGAGAATATCAGGAAAATCGATCAAAGCCTTGCGAACTAAAAAATAATTGAATTTAAAACCGAAAAATCATCACTTTTAAACGTGTTCGCGTTTGTTTTAGAAGGAGCGGAGGAAATCAGGAATTCGGGATATCGAGAAACAAGCTTTCTCTGATTTGATATGCGATAAATTTGTGGTTCTGGTGATATCTGGGAAATTTAAACAATCTAAAATAAGCGGCGTGTTTTTACAGCCTTCGAACTCTGCAATATAGTGCCAAAGGTCATGGACACATTTCACCATGCGATATGACTCGAAATCTTCTCAAACTTAAGCTTTCAATAGCAAAGGTCTTGATGTACTTTTTACCTTAATATCAGGCTGGGTTCTCCGTTCAGATGTTCACAAAATGTTGTTAAAGTTAGCGAATTTCGATCATGACGTTGTGTTGGCGGAATCAAATTTACGCCAGTGCAAACAAGCGGATGCGACATGTGGAACGAGAATTACAGCTTCAAGGCCTTCGATAATGCTCGAATCTTGCTTTATAATAAGAATTTCTCTTTTCTCCTCACTTTCTTTATCCATTATTGACGGAAAAAGAAGGAATCGAAAGCCTGACAATGTTGCATGACAGCCAATATGCAAATTACTAAGAGCGATGGCAGTAGGGAAGGAAAGGGTGGGGTGGAGTGGGGTCGGGAATGGTTCCAGATCACTTAAAACATTCGTCCTCCGAATTCATGTTAGTACTTTTGTTTTAAGGGCCAACGAATTGGTGTAACAATTTTGGCTTTATAATTATACAAACTGCTCACGTGATATGCTTATCCGGGATAACGTAATCTTTGTTCTTTGTTACAACTGTTGGCTCAAAAGACTAATACCCACAGTTCTTTATTGAATTGTTTTTTTTCCGAAGCGACTGCAGCAGCGAATAATAATAACAATAATAAGAATAATAAATAATAATAATAATGATGATAAATACATTTCTGGTGTTAAAAAATTAAGTAAAAATTAATCAACACATTAATTAACACATTCTTCGCCATTCTTTTATTTCATTACGTAAGTTGACTAGCCTAGGATTCTAGAAGCGCACTGCAACGTGTAGATGTTACACATTAATCAACACATTTTTCGCCAGTCTTCCACCGAAGGAAGTTCTCTATTCTAAACAAAAAGGTGGAAGTTAATTTGCGCACACTGGCAGTTAAACTTCGCAAACTGTTTGACCATTAGTCCTCCGCACTTTGCTTCAGAGTTAAACTTCATCTGTCAGGCTTAGGGGGCATTGGTACTTTTAACCAAGGCACAGAATCTTGTTTTTCGGGCGTGGTTTAAGTGTGTTTTTTTTTTTCAACGGAGGCGTCACCGAAATGTGGACTTTTTCTCTTTTCTCAACTATCTTCAGATGGGCGAGCGCGAAAATTAACTCCCTTGAAAAGACACGGCACCCGCTCAACTACACTTATGCCTAGTTTAGGTTGACGCGAAAATTAAAGGTAAATTACCGACCAAAGCATTATTTCTCAGTGCTAAAAACATTCCGTTCAGTACCAACGGAAAATACCACGAGCACTGCTGACATGAGAAGCTGCTACAAAACGAAAACAATTTTTCAACGTAGGGCCTCTTGAGTCTAAATGTTATTTCACTGACATCTACATCAAAGTGCTCGCACATTCTCTTGAGCATTGGTATGTTAAATTTGTTCAGTTTGCCTTGCTTTACAAGGTCACATATATTGTGACAGTCAAACACAATTGGATGTTGTAATGAAACTTCCCTCCATACTTCATTTGTAAGCTCTTCAAGGCAACTCTCGAACTTTGCATCTTCGGCGTCATTTTTGTCTGTGCCATCCATGACCGAAAAACTCTTTTTAGCAGCAAGACGACTGAAAAAGCCAGTTATTTGTTGGCTGGTGAGGAACTCATCGCTGCCAAATAATCACTCACCGTCACTTCCTCTGGAGTTCCTCATATCTCTTGCAACAATAACTAGATCAGCTTTGCAGCCCGCAGTCTCGCCAATAGTAAACATTGTGGTAAGGTACTCCTTCTTTCTTGCAGTGAAACGCTTTCTTGTTATTCCAGATAATCTCAACGCCCAGCCCATAGGGAGAATGGGTTGTAATGGCACTTCTTTTGACACTTCTTGTACATTTCTAACACTGGGTATGCCAGCCGTTTGAACTTCCAATCTCTCTGCATAGCCATAAACTGCTTGATCTAGGAGTGGTTCTCTTTCAAGAGCACGTACGTGCTTCCCGGAGTCCAGGCGCTGTTGCAGATATATTAGTAACGTTGGTAACGTTTGAGACATCCCTCTCCTGGGCATGAAAATATACGAGTACTCATGTCTTCTTTTTCTGTTTCGCTACTAGAGCTTTCACTGGAATCCTCAACATCAGTGGCTTGCCTTTGGGCAGTTTCTTTACGCTTGGGTTTTAAAGAGGTGAAATCTTCTGAAACACCTTCTTTGTTTACTTCTGTTAAGCACGGAACCCCTGAAATGTGAGGAATGTTCAGTTTCTCCCAGGAAATGAGTTTTCCTTAGCCGATTTTGTATGCTCTCCAAAGGCGTATTCCCTTGTCACTGTAATCTACATTCCAGATTGAACTCACTCCTTCCAGCTTGATATTCGAAAAGGTTGGAGCTGTGGGGGGTCCACACGAAGTAACTCTCACCACCGGATTGTAGCTGTGGCATAACAACCTTCAAATATTTGAGAACATCAGACATCACAGCCAGCACAGCACAGCCATCTTGTCTGCAGCTTTTAAACACATGACATAGCGTCAGTGTTTCGTACGATCCCTCACTGGTACTACCTTTTTCGCATAGCCACGGTCACGTGCCAGGGAATTCTCCTTTTACCAAACCAGTCAGTTTGGCTTTCACGGTATTTCCGAGGCATGAACTGCATTGCCCAATCCTGTATTAGTAGAACAGAGACGTCATTGAGGTCTTGAAGGATGTCTAGTCTTGCCTTGTCTTGGTTCTCCGCGCGCAGCAAATGAGATTTCCACGCACGTACATCACGTTTTGCCCTTCCAGTCATGAAGGCCAGTTCATCGTGCATTTCACCTTTGGAAAGATCTTCAGGATTTAACTTTGTCTTTTTCTATTGCTTGCTCTATCTCCTCTATTGTTTCAGTAAGACCATTACGCTGCCCACACAGATCGTTGTGATCATGAGTGCATGTAGCCTGGTAATCAGGATCTTGAGTGTCACTGAGGGCGAAAACGCTGCAGTGATCTGGAATGCGTGAACTCTCAGATACGTGAACCTAAGCGATAAGAATGCACATGGTGATTGCAAACCTAAAGATCCATATCAGTGATTTTAGGTTTAGAATGATTACCCTAATCTTTTCTGAATTCCGTTTTACACCCCACATTTTATTTCTTTGTCCCTATTTTCTGATCGAAAACCGACCCCTTCCTCCCGGGACCTAAAGACTGGGAGAAGAAGAGATTAAATTAACGTTGAATACCATTTGAACTCTAGAAGAGTGATTCCTATGCAGCATGATTCTCTCAGTATTTTCCCGTCCTGCTTAACTAAAAATATCTTAACACCTTTTATTAATCAGGGCCCGGTTCCTCGAAGCGTGGTTAACGCTAACCTGGGTTAAATGCCATGACAACCTATAGGTTTTAAGACATCTGAACCAATGCTAAACACTAACCATGCCTCGAGCAACTCAGCCCAGTTGTTTAAAGTTATCCACAGTATCTGAAATACAGATACTGTACAGTGAGTACGTGCGCGCGTGTAGCACTTCTTCCATCAGTCTATACCTTACCGCTAAGCATGTGCATTTAACGGCGTCACAAAATGTGTGACAGAATCAAATATTTAATTTTAACGTTTTCTCATCATACCTTGTAGTCAGTCTTCAGGTACAGCTTTGCCTCCTTCAATGTTTCCTTTTGCCGTTTGGCCCATGTATGACCCATTCCCAATTTCTCCCAGCCTGTGGGCAACCTCTTTAAGATCCTCAGATGCCTGCGTTCCGGCAGAGCTTATATCATCTAGCCCTTGAAGCGACTTTCTAGTCGAAGCTGAACATACATGCAGAATTAATTCGTAAAAGGGTTCTGCGACTCATGGGGGTAAAATTCTGCTCCGCGGAATATTCCTGGCACTGGCAAACAATTCGCTCAGGAACATATTGCGCACCACATTTGGAACTTGAATGACCTCATTAGTAGACAACGTTATTGTTCTGGCTCCGAATGGGACATGTTGAATAACATGGGAACTTGTGATAAAATCTAGGAAATTGACCAATTTTGCTTCGGGTATGACTGACTTTGTTCGTGTATTGATAGTCACCGGTGTTCCACTGCCATGGATTATAGCATGCTGCCTGGCGACTGTGAAATGATACCTAGTCAGACCTGGGATCCATTGCTGAATTGTTGCCAAGCTTACTTTATCCGTCATAATAGACAGTATCTGCCTACGAGCATTCCAACTGCTTGCATTTTTGTAGAAGTTTGCCAGAGCATCCATGAATTCTTTATCTACGCCACTGGAACCAGTGGCTGCCTTCCTTCAGTGGCTTCCATTTTGGCTTCCTTCTGAATACAAAATAGACTCCCAAAGACGATCTGCATCATTAGGTGCTATTTCATCGAGGACTGCTGAAATTGCTTGTCTAGCTTTGCGTTCGTGTTGTCTTTTCGTTCGTGCACTGGCCTCGTTCCAAGGTGTCCTAAGAGAGTATCTAAGTGGACTAATGTCTCTGCTTTTTAAGAAGTTGTTGAGGTGTTCAATAGGTTTTTCACACTCAATTCCCGTAGCACTAAGCTCAGTGCCTTCTAATTCGGTTGATGATAAATAAAATGAAGTTTCTGGCTCCGATAAACCATACGGCCACTGAACAAGGCGTGCTTTCAGCAAGCGGAAGGGTTGAGATTGATTCCTAGAAGGAGAAGTAAAATTTGTGTATTTTAAAGACATAGAACTTCGATTCTTATCCGTTTAAACATGTACTATAAGAAAACCCTAAATATGAGGCCTACATGAAGTATTTTTCAGCACCAAAACGTTAATGCATGCACAAAAATAACGCAAAGAAAATGAATGCGAAAGAGAAAGAGAAAGTTACATTTTGAATGGGTACTAGTGTTTATGGGAAACTCATTCTTTCTAACATAGTGAAATGCGCCAATATGTAGGGGCCGGGCAGGCCAGGCAGCAACATATACCTCCTATTACTGTCAGTTTTTCCACAGTTAAGCGTTTACTCTATAAAAACACTTATGCCTAAGTGGAACAACGCCAGAAATTACCTCAAGCGCATAAAACAAGCACACGTCTACTATTACGCAGAAGTACAGTGAAGTGCGCCAACTTTTCGTGTTTTGAAGATGTTGTTGCCCGCTAAGTGGTGCCTGTTTTGTAAGGAAAAAAAAAGGGGGCGTGTTCTTTTGGCCCAAGCGGTGGGCAAATATGCTTGCTTTCATACTCATGATGTACACTCAAAATATCACGCACTGTACAATATATAGAAATATTCTTTCTTGGTATATCTCGTACTTCAGTAATGCTCGCCTGATACGCGTTTTAGAGTTTTCCAGTGTGTGGTTAGTTTCGGTCTTTAATGTACTGCCAGTCAAGCTGTCTTTATCAAGTTGTCGCTTTTTAATAGGGATAATACATCTTCAACTTGAACGTTAAATAAGGAAAAGCTCCAACTATGACTTACCGATGTCTTATTTTCCTCCGAGAGAAAGCCACTCTAGTTTGGGGAGCTCCTCGTCGTTTGAGTTTCTTTTTGTGGCCAGCCCGCTTTCCGTCTACATTCCACTGAGCAAAAGTCTACAGCTGCGGCAAATGCCTGCAGAGCAAATTGTTTCAAAAATTTCTGTATGTACTAAGGATTTTCTAGCACGATGCGAGGTCCTTTCTTAAAGCCAACATTAAGGCCTATTCACGAGGAGGAGGACAAGAAGTCGTCCCGGATCTACAATCCCAAGCACTAGAACTAGGGTTTCAAAAAAGGAAACTCTGTAATCAGTGATTCTCTCAGCCAATGAAAGCCTATTTTGAAAGCTTCACGCGTGATCTAATTGCGGCTTTATCAGCATCTGTTGGAGTGAAAGTATAGTAACACTTTTGTGCTGGCAATGACTGAATTTACAAAAACGTAAAGAGTTACATCAGACATCAGTTTACAGCTAGCTATATGTTAAAGGTAATGAACACACCTAAACCAAGTGGAGTAAATAATGCCAGTTTCTTAGATATCAAATGGCAGGATTTTTTGGCAAGTCCTCTCTCTGCTTTTGCGACTTTTTGGGCCTCGCTGTCGTGGTTCGATATGGGCGGAGGAATTTGGCACATACTTGATCCTCGACGCCAGCCAATGCCCAAAGACGAGCGGTGTAGGGGACAACTGATCAATTCCGAAAGGTTTAACTCCGTGGTGAAGGAGATCGCCGTTCTAATCAGAATAAGTTCAATTTCGGTTTCTACAGTTATTGACAATGAAGACTTGTGTCCAGCAATGTTCCTCTTGCAATTTAGGAATGGGATAACCTCAGCTGATTTGTTCCTCTCTCTGGGGTCATAACAGCAAGAACCTCCGACCAATGAGTTAAAAGAACATTTAACTTCCATCATGGCATGGATTTCCAGTTTCTTTAATTGAATTTGTATCTCACTTTTATTTTACTAATTCAATTTATTTACTTGAAACAGCAATGCGTGTATTATTTAATAGTCATATTCCGGAAGGTATATATTTTGTGGTGAATTAAAAACAGGATAGGGATGCTTGACCAGTTCTTTTCCTTTCTTTCTTTTTTAACATTGTACTTTTAACAT